>JZKD02S2142545.1:0-10698 GCA_000966675.3 Picea glauca
CATGAATTAGAAAAAAAAACTAAAGAAGTGAATCACAGATAGACAAATAGCTAAAGGCTTTTGTATTTAGTTGCTATCAATGAAACCCTAACATACTAACATAGACCCAATATCAGCATTCTTTAATCTACAAACCCTAACATATTAACATAGACATTCTTTATTATCCTGTCCGGTTTTCATCACTCATCTCCTCCTCTTCCTGAAAGTTGAGAATCTAAATTTTTTTTCGAGGGCTCTCCTCATTCATCATCTTTGAAATAGTTTGGCAGGCAACATAAAAAAGATTCTAAATATCCAAGTAGTGAGGGTTCAAAATCCTGGCAAGTTCCAGTAGACGAACGAGCTCTTCATATTTCTCTTTGAGGTATTCCACTTCCTACCTTTTAACATCGTCTTGGGTCAACCGAATACTATGTTGTGAATGGTAGGTGCAATATCTGATAACATCCTGTAAAATATTGCTTGAGTCGGTTAGGGTAAGAAGGTGACCCCCAGTTCATTTCTTCATTAGCATTTGGAGAATGTTGAGGGAGAAAAGTCGAGAATGTGAAAAGGAAGGAAAAATTACTTCTTGAGGCATGAATTTCTAGGCAAGAGTAGAACACATAATTCGAGGCACAAAGTACAACTAGTAAAGGGACGAACAATACCGATTTTTTTGAGAAGCAGTACAACAGAAAAGGGCCTAGAAATCGAGGAGGCCGTATTGCAGATTTCAAAGGCATAGTTGGCATGTATTTCAAGGCTGGTTTTGACATAGAAATTGAGACAATAGGGATTGGCATGAATTTCTGAGAAAATTCTGTATAGTTTGTACACTAAGAAGGCACAAAATTCGAGGGTCGTACAACACTGTTTTGTGGGAACAAATTTCAAGATTTAAAGAACCAACCAAAAAGATTTTGTAAAACCATAATAAATTAGAAATAAAAAGTTTTCTATATTTGTAAAATATTACAAAATGGGTAACCTTTCCATATAGCTAATAGATGGTGAGATTGAATACTCTACTCCAAATAGAGAAATTTGGTGAATAGTTAATGAAATTTTATATAGTATATTCCATCCAAAGAGTATATCCAACATAGTATATTTGATTTTGACAATTTGTATAAGCTCCTCAAAGGAATCCTCATATTGTAAATTTTAGTATGGATGGTTGTTGCATAGAAATTGTGGAGGAATTGCATTACACAAATGTATTAAAAATAAGTATGGAGAAACACTAATAATATAATAAGGAATTTAGTATTATCTGCTGTTTCATGAATATTTTGATAGCACTGCACTATACAAATGTATTAACAATATGTATGAAGAAAGATTGATAATGTATTAGCAATACGTATAAATAAATATTGATAGAATAAAGAATTAGTGTAATATGTTTGAAGACATGAATTAGAAAAAAAGACCAAAAAAGTGAATCACAAAGACAAATAGCTAAAGGCTTCTGTATTTAGTTGTTATCAATGAATACTAATAATAATATAAATTTTCAAATTATATTATTGCTTGATACCTTGTTTGTCCAAATCGATAAATAAATAAATGCATTAAACCATTCAAGTAACTCAAATCCAAAATCACATCACTCCTTATCAACATGATAAAAGAAACCCTAACATACTAACATAGACCCAATATTGTCATTCTTTACTCTACCAACCCTGACATATTAAYARAGACATTCTTTACTCTCCTGTTYGGTTTTCATCACTCATCTCCTCCTSTTCCTGAAYGTTGAGAATYTAAAAAATCCTTAGWGRGCTCTCCTCATTCATCATCTCTGAAATAGTTTGGCACGCGRYRTCAAAAAKATTGTTAATATCCAAGTAGTGAKGGTTCAAAWTCMTGGCAAGTTCCAGTAGACGAACGAGGTCTTCATATTTCTCTTTGAGGTATTCCACTTCCCRTMTTTCGACATYRTCTTMTGTCWGCCAAATTCTATGCTCTGAATGGTWKGTGCAATATCTGATAACATCATGTAAAATATTGCTTGAAACATGAGTGAGAACAATGGGTCTCTCAATCCCGACCTCCTTATATTATGAGACTGYGATGCCACATTCTTTCGCACAGAAAATAGTATGCCATATSAGCTCTCCAATCGAATTTGAAAATCCATCTCAGGTCTAAYAGTATAAAATGGGCCAATCGATTTGGAATTGCCCATGTCGAAGGGAAATGGATACAGTGAGAAATTYGAGTAAGAGTGAAGTGTGAYGATTGACTATATCACAAACCACAACATGATGTATCGACTATAAGAGTGAAGTGTGACGATTGATTATGATTGGGGATGGTAGTGTGTTGGCACAGGGGCAAACCCAGGGTTCAACGCTACAACAACACACCAACAAAACCCTAACTACCATCCCTTCGACAACACCTGCGAAGTAGAAGAAGTCTCACCCAGGACTCCGATGTATGCAACCTTAGCTGGGACACAGATATGTGATTGTAAGACTTTAATAGAGTACTTTGCAATTACAGTTCATTAACATTCGCCTTTAGCTTACAACACGAATAAACCCTAATAACATAACGACGCAGTATTCCCATAGACCCAATATAATCAAGCACTAAGCACATCAACATAGGTCATATCTAGAATTCATTCACATCATTCAGTACTAAGATATCATATCAGATTCACCTAACATACATCAACGAACTAAGCATTTAATCACATAAACAAGAGAACAACCATAAAGCTCAAAGCAACCACAACACAATATATATGTGGTTCACACCCTCCCTGGGGCTATGCCCACCAACTCTTCTTCTCTTTTATTATCTTGGTCAATCAAATACATGCATAGAGCCACAAGATCCTACTCCGCATAGGACAGGAGATCTGCATGCACCTTTCAAGATCCTCCTTCCCCGAGCTAGGTCACAACACAAAGCCTTCCACAATATCTTACGATCACTTGCACTTATCTCTACAAGTCTTACACAATATGCAAAAATAAATTACAATTACCACTTGTACTTAGCACCTACATCACATATATGTCTCCTTTTCCCCTAACACTTAGCAAGGTATCAAGATTTCTTCCTACATCACCTAGACATCTATTTATACATTACAAAACCAGGCCTAAACATGGGTAAACCCATGGGCCAAAATTCCCATACCCATTACATAAGCCCAAAACCCAAAAAGACCTAAAAAGGGGACAAGATATCGTGATCTCCGCTTCGACTTGCGCTCCACCTTCGACAGCCTGTCAAAGTCCCAAAAGTAGGTCAAACATGACCAAGGATCCTCAAAACTTGGTCAAGGGCTAACATGCCCCCAACACTCACCTGTGACTCATCCCGAGTCACTCTGGTCTGGGTAGCTCTACATTGAAAGCCTCGAGATGCTTCGACCTGTTGCTATGGCACGACCTCCTGTTTGATGAACTCTTGGATTACTGCTTTGTTGATAGGTTCCTCTAAGTGTTGTTCAGTTGCAGTGATGACATGCTCTAGTTCTGCTCCTCGACCTTCAATATCTATGAATAGTTGGCAAGACTCATCTTGTATTGGTTGGAGCCTCTGAGTCACTTCCATGAATTTTATCTAAATGGTGTGGACCTATTGTTGAGGAGTGCGCTATTCTTGGGATCAATTCATCCTCTCAACTGTTGACAGGGGCTTCAACTGCGTCTAGACTATTTTTGCTTGCTACTTTGCCTGCTAGAGCTGTGAATCCAGTGCCTTTAATTCAGAATCCTCAGTGAGTCGCTCATAAGTCTGGGCACTGCGATCAATTAGTTGTTTACATTCCATGGCGAGGGCTTTGATTCTTTCAACTACTCTTCGAGCATTTGCTTCTCTTTGATATCGTACATTTGATGGAGTGCTGGGAACTGTTCGTAGCTCTAAGTCTACTATTCTTTGCTGTAGCTGCTGGATAGATTCCACGAGTTGCACTACTTGATGCTCCACTCAGTCTTATGCCTTTGGCTCTAAGCCCGTCACAGAGTGAAGTGTTCTGTCGACTGCTTCTTTGACTGCAAGCTGTTCTATGAGTAATTGTTCTTTTTCTTGCTTGGCCTGTGCCCTCTCTTCTTCAAACATGGCTTGAAGGTCCTAATTCTCCTTTTGTGCAACCCAACATTGATCTACCATTTCTTCCTCGGCTTGTCTCAGGGTTGTTGTGGCCTGGTATTTCTCAACTTGTGCTTGACAAAGGTGAGCTTTGGTCGCATTAGCTAGTCTGTGGAGTTGGGTAGGATCATCTCCCAACTCCGGTTCTTCTGATGGCAGGGGCGCAACGGATACTGCACAGATGGATTGAAGGGCATGCTATACCCCTTTGAGTTCAACCTCGATTCTATCATACATCTCCTCCTGCTTGGATTCATGTTTCTGCAAGATGTCCTGCGAGGCATTTGCTACAATTGCGATGATGAAGTCAAATTCATCTACAGTGAGCATAGTCTACATCTTAATCAAGGTGGCTTTGGATTTCTTTCAGGAAGTGGATTTCATGGGGGAAACCTTCCTTTTCTTCAAGGGACCAACCTCATCAACAGGATCCTTAGGCAGTGTTACTTTGCCTTGCTTCTATTGGTCTTCTCTACCATTTATCTCTTCTACTTTGTCATCACCCCCTCGACCAGGTGATACTGAAGTAGTTTCTTCTGATGCGCTGCTCAAGTCTTGGACTTCTTCAATCTTCTTTCTTCCACTGGTTCTAGGTGTGTCATGTTCTTTGTGAGCGACCTCCGAACTGTCAAGTTCAAGATCAGATATCTTTGTAGGGTCAGTGGGGATGCGGAGATTTGTGGACCAGTCCTTAGTTATCTCTTTGAGGTCCTCCTCTGTGATCTTATAGTATGACTAAATCTCCTCTTTATTCTCGTCTACTCACGCAGTGATATAGATGAAGTGGTGATCTGCGCAGAACTTCACGAGAGGTCTGAAACGGTACAAGGCGTTTGGCAATCATGCAAGGGACAACTTTGATAGCCTTCTTCAGTTGGAGATAATACGTGTGGAAGACTTCTTTCGATTGCCACTGTTTTCCCATATCGCTCGAGTACCAAAGCATGGTGAACTTTGCAGCGAGTGGCTCGAATAACTCGATGTTCAGGAAGGTCGCACCTTCCGACATCTCCCAAGCGGTAAATGCGATGAGGATCAGGAGCCAGCTAAAGTGGAACTCATAGCCATGATCCTGAGCATTTCCGTAGTCTAATTCCAACTGGTTGACCAAGTACTTTTCCTAGTTCATCTGGAGTCCTTCTACACATTTCCCGACAAGGTCAACAACAAATCCTATGGCCTGTGTAGGTCTGTTATTTCTTACAAGATTTCCTATGATCAGTTGGTAGGCCATGTGCACTATGCCATTCTGGATGAAAGCTACCTTGTAGCATCGTGTTCCCTTTTCTACATCGCCATATGTGTCTTTGATCTTCTGTGCCAATGTGCGATCTATAGCTTTTCCTGGGTAGAAGTCCTGAGGGTTGGGTCCCTGCATGCTCAATCCAGTNGATTGACTATATCACAAACCACAACATGATGTATCGACTATAAGAGTGAAGTGTGACGATTGATTATGATTGGGGATGGTAGTGTGTTGGCACAGGGGCAAACCCAGGGTTCAACGCTACAACAACACACCAACAAAACCCTAACTACCATCCCTTCGACAACACCTGCGAAGTAGAAGAAGTCTCACCCAGGACTCCGATGTATGCAACCTTAGCTGGGACACAGATATGTGATTGTAAGACTTTAATAGAGTACTTTGCAATTACAGTTCATTAACATTCGCCTTTAGCTTACAACACGAATAAACCCTAATAACATAACGACGCAGTATTCCCATAGACCCAATATAATCAAGCACTAAGCACATCAACATAGGTCATATCTAGAATTCATTCACATCATTCAGTACTAAGATATCATATCAGATTCACCTAACATACATCAACGAACTAAGCATTTAATCACATAAACAAGAGAACAACCATAAAGCTCAAAGCAACCACAACACAATATATATGTGGTTCACACCCTCCCTGGGGCTATGCCCACCAACTCTTCTTCTCTTTTATTATCTTGGTCAATCAAATACATGCATAGAGCCACAAGATCCTACTCCGCATAGGACAGGAGATCTGCATGCACCTTTCAAGATCCTCCTTCCCCGAGCTAGGTCACAACACAAAGCCTTCCACAATATCTTACGATCACTTGCACTTATCTCTACAAGTCTTACACAATATGCAAAAATAAATTACAATTACCACTTGTACTTAGCACCTACATCACATATATGTCTCCTTTTCCCCTAACACTTAGCAAGGTATCAAGATTTCTTCCTACATCACCTAGACATCTATTTATACATTACAAAACCAGGCCTAAACATGGGTAAACCCATGGGCCAAAATTCCCATACCCGTTACATAAGCCAAAAACCCAAAAAGACCTAAAAAGGGGACAAGATATCGTGATCTCCGCTTCGACTTGTGCTCCACCTTCGACATCCTGTCAAAGTCCCAAAAGTAGGTCAAACATGACCAAGGATCCTCAAAACTTGGTCAATGGCTAACATGCCCCCAACACTCACCTGTGACTCATCCCGAGTCACTCTGGTCTGGGTAGCTCTACATTGAAAGCCTCGATCTGCTTTGACCTGTTGCTATGACACGACCTCCTGTTTGATGAACTCTTGGATTACTACTTTGTTGATAGGTTCCTCTAAGTGTTGTTCAGTTGCAGTGATGACATGCTCTAGTTCTGCTCCTTGGCCTTCAATATCTGTGAATAGTTGGCAAGCCTCATCTTGTATTGGTTGGAGCCTCTGAGTCACTTCCATGAATTTTATCTGAATGGTGTGGACCTATTGTTGAGGAGTGCGCTATTCTTGGGATCACTTCATCTTCTCAACTGCTGACAGGGGCTTCAACTGCGTCTAGACTATTTTTGCTTGCTACTTTGCCTGCTAGAGCTGTGAATCCAGTGCCTTTAATTCAGAATCCTCAGTGAGTCGCTCATAAGTCTGGGCACTGCGATCAATTAGTTGTTTACATTCCATGGCGAGGGCTTTGATTCTTTCAACTACTCTTCGAGCATTTGCTTCTCTTTGATATCGTACATTTGATGGAGTGCTGGGAACTGTTCGTAGCTCTAAGTCTACTATTCTTTGCTGTAGCTGCTGGATAGATTCCACGAGTTGCACTACTTGATGCTCCACTCAGTCTTATGCCTTTGGCTCTAAGCCCGTCACAGAGTGAAGTGTTCTGTCGACTGCTTCTTTGACTGCAAGCTGTTCTATGAGTAATTGTTCTTTTTCTTGCTTGGCCTGTGCCCTCTCTTCTTCAAACATGGCTTGAAGGTCCTAATTCTCCTTTTGTGCAACCCAACATTGATCTACCATTTCTTCCTCGGCTTGTCTCAGGGTTGTTGTGGCCTGGTATTTCTCAACTTGTGCTTGACAAAGGTGAGCTTTGGTCGCATTAGCTAGTCTGTGGAGTTGGGTAGGATCATCTCCCAACTCCGGTTCTTCTGATGGCAGGGGCGCAACGGATACTGCACAGATGGATTGAAGGGCATGCTATACCCCTTTGAGTTCAACCTCGATTCTATCATACATCTCCTCCTGCTTGGATTCATGTTTCTGCAAGATGTCCTGCGAGGCATTTGCTACAATTGCGATGATGAAGTCAAATTCATCTACAGTGAGCATAGTCTACATCTTAATCAAGGTGGCTTTGGATTTCTTTCAGGAAGTGGATTTCATGGGGGAAACCTTCCTTTTCTTCAAGGGACCAACCTCATCAACAGGATCCTTAGGCAGTGTTACTTTGCCTTGCTTCTATTGGTCTTCTCTACCATTTATCTCTTCTACTTTGTCATCACCCCCTCGACCAGGTGATACTGAAGTAGTTTCTTCTGATGCGCTGCTCAAGTCTTGGACTTCTTCAATCTTCTTTCTTCCACTGGTTCTAGGTGTGTCATGTTCTTTGTGAGCGACCTCCGAACTGTCAAGTTCAAGATCAGATATCTTTGTAGGGTCAGTGGGGATGCGGAGATTTGTGGACCAGTCCTTAGTTATCTCTTTGAGGTCCTCCTCTGTGATCTTATAGTATGACTAAATCTCCTCTTTATTCTCGTCTACTCACGCAGTGATATAGATGAAGTGGTGATCTGCGCAGAACTTCACGAGAGGTCTGAAACGGTACAAGGCGTTTGGCAATCATGCAAGGGACAACTTTGATAGCCTTCTTCAGTTGGAGATAATACGTGTGGAAGACTTCTTTCGATTGCCACTGTTTTCCCATATCGCTCGAGTACCAAAGCATGGTGAACTTTGCAGCGAGTGGCTCGAATAACTCGATGTTCAGGAAGGTCGCACCTTCCGACATCTCCCAAGCGGTAAATGCGATGAGGATCAGGAGCCAGCTAAAGTGGAACTCATAGCCATGATCCTGAGCATTTCCGTAGTCTAATTCCAACTGGTTGACCAAGTACTTTTCCTAGTTCATCTGGAGTCCTTCTACACATTTCCCGACAAGGTCAACAACAAATCCTATGGCCTGTGTAGGTCTGTTATTTCTTACAAGATTTCCTATGATCAGTTGGTAGGCCATGTGCACTATGCCATTCTGGATGAAAGCTACCTTGTAGCATCGTGTTCCCTTTTCTACATCGCCATATGTGTCTTTGATCTTCTGTGCCAATGTGCGATCTATAGCTTTTCCTGGGTAGAAGTCCTGAGGGTTGGGTCCCTGCATGCTCAATCCAGTGATCTATGGATCAACGTTAGATCGACTGTGATGAGTCGGTCTAGCCATAAGTAGTCACCATGGTAACATGAGAGCAAGAGATTAACACACGCGTTAACCTCCTAGTGCCTTCCAAAGTGTGGAATCTTCATTACATTCAAGAGGGTGGACTGCGCGAGGTTCATAGTCCACGGATGGGGGATTATTTTTGAGTTCTTCTCCTTTGTCCTAGTCAAGTATTTGTAAGGAGCAAGCATAATATGGTTCTTGTGGTCTCCTAGGTTGAAGTCTCTGAACTTCAATGTCATGATCTTATCCTGCTGCGTTATAATTGCACGTATCCCCTTCGAGAGGTATGCAATAACCATGGTGTAATCAAAGTCCCTCGGGACACTATCACGATTCACCGCATTGGATAGAGACAGGATGTAGTCTGGTAAGATGGTTGGGATTAAATTCACGTTGTCTAGGTCATCTCTATTCTTGGTTCTCTTCTCTACTTCCGGTCGGGATGGTCAAGATCCGCGAGAAGTCGATGGAGAGGCTTGCACTCCTCTCTTCGATGATGTTTGAATACCTATAGACATTACTTTATCGGCCATGAGATCAATTAAAACTTCCTCAACTGAATTATGCACAGTGCTAAGTTTGTCCGACATGCATGCTTTCGATCGAATAACTCGGTTCAATGACTGAATGTTCAAAGCAATAGAATAGGTGTCGATCTCAATAAACACATTGTGGTAACAATGAGTTGGATTGGATACAATTCAAAAAAGTGTTCTTGGTGCAACAGTTGATGGAATAAGTAGACACGATGTAATGGATCTCTCCAATGGACAAGAGGCCTTCATCAATGTGGTTCTATCCATTGTGGCACAGTTCCAACGGTCTGATGGAGAGTCTTCAGGCCATTACTGTTGTTCTAACCGTTCAGGTCATCAGGCTAACAATTATAATGATTTCAACGACTATATCACTTCGCCATGGCGAAGTTCCATGTTGCACTGTTCTGATATCCCGACAAAGTTACAGTCTTGCAAACCTTCCTTCTACGAAGTCCCCTATGGAACCTTCTGTAACTTTTCTATCTTTTCTCTCTTGTTACTGAGTTTTCTAGCCTTCTTCCCGATGATCTTTGTTTCGATATTCCTCTTTCCATTATGATTCTTATCTCCTTTTGGCATAGTAACTTCGCACTATTGAGATTCTTTCATAGGGTTAGAGAGTAATACGTCATCTCTCTTTGGGGTAGGTACTTCAGTATTCTGTGAGTCTTCTTGTGTTCTTTTAACTTCAACATCTAATTTTATGGTTCTAAGTAGCTTCGTTCTGTTCTCCTGTTCTTCAATCAAGTGTGTTATCCTCCTATTCATGAAATATTTTAATTCTTTCTTCTTTTGCTCTAAGACTTCCTCTTCTTTTCATCTGGTTTGATCCCTTTCAATCCAAGGTTTTCCTAGTAATATAGAAAATGGGGCACTATTCTCAATAAATTTAACAATCTCAAAATTTTCCTTTGTCAAAGTTCCATGAGCACTCATAGATATCTGGGTGAGTCTTCCACATAGGGTTATCAACTTTCCTCTAAATAATCCTATTCCTCCCAATGAAGGAATCATAACAGAATTTCCTAAAGCTTCCCAAGTTATTTTTGTCATGATATTCACCCGTGTTTCTTCATCCAGAACACAGTCAATGTCGAAGTCTCCTATTCTTGTTTCTATGCATTCTTTTTCTTTGAAAATCTCTAATAAGTTGATATTTCTGTGATCATTTATGGTTTCTTTCATTTGTAGTAATACATTCTTTGACTCTTTATGGGGTTCTGCCATGGTATTAGTTTCGTAACCTTCCTCGGGGTTTTCTTGTCTCATATTCATTCTGTCAAGCTTAGCAATCATTCTAGGGAAATATAAAACTTCATGATCCATAGCTTTACAACAAATACAAC
>JZKD02S2142545.1:19411-32769 GCA_000966675.3 Picea glauca
CTACCAACAACAATGATCTTTGTGAGATATGGCATCGGAGGATGGCCCATTTGCATCATGGAGCTCTGAGGATACTGAGGGATATTGTGACTGAAGTGCTAGAGTTCAGTACAGAGAACCAAGAGTTGTGTAAGTGCTATTCCTTGGGAAAGTACACCAATATTGTTTTTCCAAGTAGTGACAACAGAGCAGCAGGTATACTTGATCTGATTCATTCTGATGTATGTGGTCCTATGTCTTCTGTATCATTGAGTGGTTGTTTGTACTATGCCATATATATTGATGACTTCTCTCAGAGTCTTTGATTTTCTTCATGAATACCAAAGGATAGGTCTTGAATCGGTTCCAAGAGTTGAAAGCTCTTTTGGAGAACCAAACTAGGAGGAAAATCAGAGTGCTATGGACATATAATGTGGGTGAGTATACCTCCAAGGAGTTTAATGAATTATGTGCAGGAGAGGGCATCAAGAGGGCATTGAATGTTCGTTACAACCCACAACAGAGTGGGGTTGTTGAGAGGAAGAACAGGGCCATAGTTGGGGTTGCGAGAGCCATGTTTCATGATCAAGGGCTGTCACTCTTTCTTTGAGCTTAGGCATGTTACACTGCAGTTTATCTGCAGACCACAAGTCCACACAGAGAATTGGGGGATAAGACTCATGAGGAGGCTTTCTCTAGGAAGAAGAATGAGGTCGGGAACTTTAGGATTTTTGGGTGCCTTACATATTCACATGTCCCTACTGAGAAGAGGAAAAATCTTGAGCTCATGACAAAAAAAGGGGATTTTTTTGGGGTATAGCAAGACTTCAAAGGATTTTCGCATATACATCCATTCCTTGAGGAAGACAACTGTGAGATGGGATGTGATATTTGAGGAGGATAGATCCTTTAGGAAGTCACGAGGGACTAAGAAGGGTGAGAAATCATCACCTCAGATTTAGGTGAGTCCACAGTAGACTTCAGTGGTACAGAGTTCAGGTCCACTAGTTTCGGTGACGACTGATCCATAAGGCACATGGCCACAAATGTCAGGATCACAGGTTACTGATCATCATATTTTAGGATCATATGCTCCAGAAGGTTCATAGTATTTAAGTGATGGGGTTGAGCTGGAGGAGTCACCTACATGAGACACTGCTTCAGAGAGGAGGAAGCCCAAGTGGCTTCAGGACACTCTGAAGGAGGCATAAGGTTCAGTGTGGAATCCCAGGCATGCTATGAAGGAGAGTAAACCTCCTGAGATATTTGCAACTATTTTGCAAAGGTGAGAAGCATTAGGGAGTCTGAGCCTTCCACTTTTTATGAGGCTTCCGACAAACAGGTTTGGAGAGATTCCATGATGGAAGAGTACAATTCCCTCATGAAGAATTATGTTTGGGAAGTTGTTCCTAGACATGAGGGGAAGTCAGTGGTGACTTCTAGGTGGCTCTATAAACTCAAATATGCTACAGATGGTAGCATTGAGAAGTACAAATATTTTTTTGTGGATTGGGGGTTCTCACAGGTTGAGGGAGTTGATTACGATGAGAATTTCTTTATGGTTGCTAGATATACCTCGATCACGACAGTGATCTCTATTGCAGTAGAGATGGGTTGGAAGATCCATCAGATGGATGTGAAGACCGCATTTTTGAATGGTCTCATACACGAGGAGGTGTACATTGAGCAACCATTGGTATTTGAGGCACATGGGAGAGAGTCTCATGTGTGTAGACTAAAGAAGGCATTGAATGGGCTGAAACAAGCTCCTAGAGCTTGGTATTCTAGGATTGATGCCTACTTGCAGCAGTTGGGGTTTGAGAAGAGTGAGGCGTATCCCATCTTGTACTTCATTGTGGTTGGAGATGATCCTCTCATACTCTTTCTATATGTTGATGATATTTTCATTACAAGGGCTGCGAGACTCATTACTAGCTGTAAGGAGAGCCTTGCTTCAGAGTTCAAGATGAAATATATTGGACTAATGCATTATTTTTTGGGGTTGGAGGTTTGGTAGGAGCCTAGACACATATTTATGGGATAGGGGAAGTATGATTATGACATTCTAAGGAGATTCTAGATGGAGGATTGTAGGCCCATGTCCACACCCATGATTACCAATTCGAATAATCTCAATGCTTCTGAGTCATGGTTGGTTGATCCCACATTATATCATCAATTGATCAGTTCGTTGATGTATTTGGTCAACACTAGACTAGATATTTATTTTTTTGTCAACACTCTTAGTCAGTTTATGGTGGAGCCTAGGAGAGTGCATTGGATGACAAAAAAACATGTGATAAGGTATCTTTGTGGTACAATGGATTATGGCCTTGACTATATGAGAGGGGAAGGAGTTTTATTTGTGGGATATACTGATTCAGATTGTGTAGGATGTGTCAGTGACATAAAAAGTACTTCATGTTTTTGTTTCAGATTGGTCTCTGCAGTGGTGTCTTGGTTCAGTTGGAAGCAGAAGTTAGTGGCTTTGATTTCTACAGAGACTGAGTATATGGCTGTCAGTTAGGCCAGTTGTGAGGCCATTTGGCTTCATAAGATGCTCATGGGATTATTTAGTGTGCAGTTGAGACTGACTGTGATTTACTGTGACAATCAGAGTTGTATCAAACTCTCTGAGAATCCAGTTTTTCATGATAGGTCTAAGAACATTGAGATTCAATATCACTTGCTTTGAGATTATGTTCAGAGAGGAGCAGTTCAGATACAATATATATCCACAGATGAGTAGGTTACAGACATACTCACAAAATCTTCGGGGAAAGGGAGGTTTTCACCTTTCAGAGATAAGCTTGGAGTGGAGAGTAACACCTTCCTCGGTAAGAGGGAGTGTTAAAAATAATTAAAAAGTACCTAGGAAAGTGTTTCTCATCACCTAGGCGCCTAGGGGTGGGAAAATGTCTAATGTGGACCCTAGTCATTTAATTCATGTGATATGAATTAAAAGTGACTTTATGAMTTAGGGAAAGTGGGTGAGTGAAGTGAGTTAATCTCCACCATTTATCTTGTCCAATCTAAACCCTTGGATTAAGAAACCCTTCAACTTCCCTCATTGAGTTGTTTAGGGTAAGAAGGCGCCCCTCATTTCATTTCTTCATGAGCATTTGGAGAATGTTGAGGGAGAGAGGTCGATCTTTGGAGAAGGAAGGAAAACTTACTTCTTGAGGCATGAATTTCAAGGCAAGAGTACAACACATAATTCGAGGCACAAAGTACAACCAACAAAGGGCCGAAGAGTATGAATTTTTTGAGAGGCCGTACAGCAGAAAAGGGAACAAAAATCGAGGAGGCCGTGTTGTAGATTTCAAAGGTAGAGTTGACAAGTATTTCAAGGCTAGTTTTGACACAGAAATCGAGACAACAGGGATTGGCATGCATTTCTCAGCAAATTCTATACAGTTCTTACACTAAGAGGGAAGTAAATTTGAGGGTCATACAACACTATTTTGTGGGCACTAATTTCAAGATTTAAAGAACCAACCAAAAATATTTTGTAAAACCATAATAAATTAGATTTTTTTTTTTTCTATATTTGTAAAAGATTACTAAATGGTTAACCTTGCCATATAGCTAATAGATGGCGAGTTTGAATAATCTACTCCAAATAGAGAAACTTGGTAAATAGTTAATGAAATTTTATATAGTATAGTCCATCCAAAGAGTATATCCAACATAGTATATTTCTAGAGGGAGTTTGACAATTTTTCTAAGCTCCTCAAAGGCATCCTCATATTGTAATTTTTAGTATGGATGGTTGTTACACAAAAATTGTGGAGGAATTGCATTACACAAATGTATTAACAATAAGTATGGAGAAACACTGATAATATAATAAGGAATTTAGTATTAAATGTTGTTTCATGAATATTTTGATAGCATTGCACTATACAAATGTATTAGCAATATGTATGAAGAAAGATTGATAATGTATTAGCAATACTTATAAAGAAAGATTGATAATATAAAGTATTAGTGTAATATGTTTGAAGACATGAATTAATGTAATGGAAACAATTCAAGGGCCAGAGCAATATTAATGTAATGGTCAAGCCCTACCATCATTTGTATGGACAAAAACACCATGATGGGTCGGACATACTATTAACCTTTTCTTATATCGTCTATTTATCACACTACCATCCAGAATCATAATCAATCGTCACACTTCACTCTTATAGTCCATACGTCAGGCTGCGGTCCGTGATCATAATCAATCGTCACACTTCACTCTAACTCAAATCTCTCACTATATCTGTTTCCCTTCGACATGGGCAATTCCAAATCGATTGGCCCATTTTATGCTGTTAGACCTGAGATGGATATTCAAATTCGATTGGAGAGCTCAAATGGCATACTATTTTCTGTGCGAAAGAATGTGGCATCGCAGTATCAGACTATAAGGAGGTTTATGGAGGAGGTCGGGACTGAGAGACCCATTCTTCTCACTCACGTTTCAAGCAATATTTTATAGGATGTTATTAGATATTGCACCTACCATTCACAACATGGTATTTCGCTAACCCAAGATGATGCCGAAAGGCAGGAAGTGGAATACCTCAAAGAGAAATATGAAGAGCCCGCCCATCTACTGGACCTTTCCAGGATTTCGAACCCTCACTACTTGGATAGTAAGTATCTTTTTGACGTCGCCTGCCAAACTATTTCATAGATGGTGAATGAGGAGAGCCATCAAAGGATTTTTTATATTCTCAACGTTCACAAAGAGGAGGAGATGAGTGATGAAAACCTGACAGGAGAGTAAATAATGTCTCTGTTAATATGTTAGGGTTTGTAGAGTAAAGAATGATGATATTGGGTTTCTTGTGACATCCTGGTGCAGACCCCCGACCCTCGGGCCAAGATCCGCACAAGATCGTTCTTCTCTGAATCTGYAGAACTAAAATAGTTCTTTCAGGCCCTCACAGGAACCCCACAAATCYGATCCATAGGTCCTTCAGAAACCCCACCTGTGCGAACAAGCACTAGGCACRAGMTTCACCTCTACGCGATCAYGATGTTGTGACTGTATGGGGATTTCGGTAATCGGGAGTTTGAAACGCAGYGGCCCAAACCACTGGTCACTCCATTCCCCAAATTCCCRAAATGGCTCAATACCAAAATGGGCTCAGATCTTTCAGGATTTCACGAACCGGGAGTTCAYGATGCAGTGACTCCAAAATCTCACTTCCTCTGCTTCYWGAACCCCGAAATGCCGAAATGCCGAAATGMCGAAACGACTCAACGAMTCTGGCTCRTGCTATTTCCTCCGAATGTTTTYGGGGCTTCGTGATTTCACGAGTCGGGACTCCACRTCTCCYGACTTCTGGCCTCTYGACCACCYGRGTTCCRAAATGCYGAAATATACCCGACCATGGTCCACTATTTTGGGATTTTGGAATTCGCGATCCCCCAATTCCGACTGCAGAAGGTTCTYGGTCCTTCGATATCCCAGACCCTRAAATGCCAAAATGTTGAAATGGYTGCTTCCTCCGGGACCACAACCCTACTCCAAAGGCACGTCGCGTTTCACGACTTCGGGGTTTTCAATGCAAAGTGCCCCAGATCCTTGTCATCGRRATTTCTGAAATGGCGAACCYYGAAATGCCGAAATRCCAAAAAGACATTTAKCCTTAACCTTCTCACAGATCTSTGAGATCCGAYGGTCCACATGATTTTCGGCACTTCTCCACAAAGTGTCTCCAYYGTCCATTTCTGGTCTTCTCCTGCGTGAACTCCCAAAGGTTAAACTCCATGTGCCTTCCTCTGGATCCGACGACTATCGATCCTTTGCACCAGATYTGACGACCCASATCTGTTTCTCTTCCTTGTGCTCTCTCCTCCTGTTGTCTGGATGTGAAACTCGACGGTCCAGATCTCGCATCTCCAGCTGATCTAAYGGCAGCTGTGCTCTACCTTGAGCATGGTCTTCTTCCTTTCCCTTGGAATATTTMTTTCTCCTAAAGGCCACGACCTTTGYCTCTGCTACGAAKCCTGTAACCTTGGATYCCACCTRTATTCTAAGAGGCGTTCCTCCTCCTAATATTTATTTCTCTGAACCTCAAAGGTTCCTTCGAACTCTRCAACCTCTTGCAGGACCTTTGCATGAAATGGTGATATCTCTTCTGAGATTTATTTACCCRAGCCTCTAGGGTACTCGCCCTTCTGTGTTCTCAAAGRAAAATATGGTGTCCTCYTGATGACCTTCTGCTCAAGCCCTCCTTGCTGATCTTAACAGAKTATTCAGTAACTCTGTGAGCTTCTCTCCTTGACACTTYTCTTATCTCAGAACTCGAAAGAGAGTTATTCTCGGTGCACTCTATGCAACTGCTCAATGCCCTCCTGGCAGAGTTTCCAYAGAACCCTYAGTGATTCTATTATCTCTGTGCCTTCCTCTGTAYARTCTTACCTCCAAGGTATTCAACAACCTTGAGGTTTCTCCCTAGGTCTAATACTTCTTCTGTACARTATTACCTCCAAGGTATTCAAAAACCTTGAGGTTTCTCCCTGGGTCTAATACTTCCTCTGGTGCACCCTCCTGGCACAACTCTATCCAAATCTCRTAGAATTCAGAAGTGCATTCTATGCACTGGCTCAATGCATCCTATGCATTTKCTCAATGCCCTCCTGGCAGAGCCTTTACAGAATTCACAACARTTCTGCTTCTCCTCTMTGTGCTCTCCTCTGCACTGTTTCTCCTTCAAGGTGTTCAACAACCTTGAGGCTTCCTCCTTGAGTCAATGACTTCAGCTGGTGTGCCCTCCTATCAYGTCTTTGTCTGAAATTYCGCATAATTYAGAAGTGCACTCCTGCACTGGTTTTCAGAGGCCACAATACTCTGTCATGCACTCTTGCATGAAACCACAAAGAACCCAAACCTGAAAATCAAATAACTCAACAGATAGGGAAATCTACCTATCCCTGCAAATGCACATCTAACATACATCTACAACATATCATCAACACATAGAGACGTTCATTCATGAACTCATAAACACATGAACAACAACATGCAGGAAAAACTGCTCTSTTTGTATTAATCAAGAAAGCCTGATTACAATGTGTTCGAGCTCGGACTGCAACAGAGTCTCGACTCTTCTCTTCTCTACCTCTCTACCGACTAAMTCCTACAAATACAAAGGTTCTTTTTACAAAAARGGGCTCCTCGAKTGCTTCCCTCCATCTCACCAACTCTCATTAATTTKCATTCAATTACATTGAATGGYTGTCTAGTYTGAATCAGATCTAGATCTCAKCCTTACAATCATTTAAGGCAACCTTTATCTAAAGCTTGCGCACATGCATGGCTTTTKAATCTACCAGCCTTACAATCATTTAATACAATTTCAAAATTTGAAATTTGAAAGTGAGAGGGCCGCRCCTCTCCTCTCCATTGAATGCATGCTGGGTGTGCTGGTTGGMTAGCTCTTGATGACRTGGAGTGATKCTCCTGCATCATACTCATCTTCTRTGAAAAATTCATGAGCTCATGTTCATGAGATTCTCAGCATGGYTGTCRAAATCCACCTGGATCCCAAACAKTTYTTTGGAGYTGTCCATCCGCTCCATCGCTTCGCTGCTKCTATTGCTTCTACTGCCTTGCTACTATGGCAGGTTCTCCTCTGCTCAGCTTCACTTTGMTGACTGCTTCTACTRATCTAATCATCAACCTTCTGATMTCCTCAATTATCTCATCCAGCTACTGCCTGGGCTGACTCTCCTTTTGYAGCCTGCTCCACTGCACTTCTTYCGTGCAAATGRGTAGATCAACTAGATCTCCCATGCCATMTTCTTCCTCTRTGGCCTCAACTTCCCACCCTGCTACAAAATTCATCTCTGTAGTCTTATCAGTGAGTCTCTTCTCAGCTTCCCCTTCTAACAACTTTGATTCTTCCAGTTCTCCTTCTGGTGCATCTCTAGCTTCCTCCAACTGCTCCTTAGACTAGAATTCTGATTCACCTTCTGCTGCAGACCTCAACACTGTAGTCATCATCTGTTCATCTCCCTGGCTAAAAATTCTGAGTGATTCCTCGGAATGCTCCTTTGCTATCATCTGCATGACTGTCTCCTTGTGGCAGTCATCTACCATCTCTGGATGGTTCAACCAATCCTCCAGCATCTCCAACTCCATCTCCCATGGAGTGAGCATCTTATCCACATGCTCTTCTTCTGCTACAACTTCCAGTGCTGCAGGTGTCTTTGTTTCAGCTACTTGGCTGAAATTTTTGAGCCATTCTTCCGAATTCTCATCTTCTTCTTCTTTTGCTGGGGTATCTCCTGATGTTTGCCCCAATTCTTCTTTCATGATAGTTTCTTCTCGCTGTCCTTCTGCTATTGCTGCATCGACAACACAATTTTTCACCTTAGCTGGGCGATGTGGCAGGAATACCTCTATTCCCCCAATCATCAGAATGCTCTTTTGATATTCCTCTACCATCTCTCCTCACTGATATGAACTCTCAATAGAGTCCATGAGACTAACAGTCTAATCTCCTTTCCCCTGCCCACCTAGCAATTTGGGAATTTTCTGCTGCCCACTTGGCAGTTTATGATATCCAGTGATCCCATCTCATTGCCCTCCTGGCAATTTGAACTTTTAGCACCGCCCTCCTAGAAGTATACGAGACCTTCACTTGATCTCTTTCTATTTCCCACCTGACAATTTGAAAGTCCATCTCTTCCCACCTAGCAATCTATGAGATCTTTGCTCGATCTCTCCTCTTCATCATTACTGAGATTTCTCCCAGCTTCTGGTTCATAGGCATGAACCATCTCCTCTGTGGCCCTGAGGCTTTTCACATACCACAACCACCTCTTCAACAACCTTCACTATCTTTTGGCCAACAATTTCTTGACTGGACACTTTGCTTTCATTTTCATGGGCCCTTCATACACCCAATGTGTCTTTGCGTTCTGCTGCACCTGCAGTGCAAGCTCCTCCATTCTCGCCCTTATCTCAATGAGTTCTAGATCCATCTCTGGATTTTTCTTCTGCTTACGGTCTTCCCTATGACCACACCCATGGCCTTCAATAGCCATCTTCATCCTATGTCTTCTCACTTGGCAAACTTATGAATCACTCTACGCCTGAGAGTATCCCCATCTTCCTTTCACCTACAGGATACAAGCGAATTCCTGCTCTGATACCACTCTGGTGTGTATCAGACTACTCTTCTTCCTCTAGATCCCTTTGCCTGATTTATACAGACAAAATCAGGCTTTGATACAACTCTAGTGCAGATCCCTGACCCTCGGGGCCTCATGGGAACCCCATGAATCCGATCCACAGGTCCTTTGGAAACCCCACCTGTGCGAACAAGCACTAGGCACGAGATTCACCTCTACGATACCACGATGTTGTGGCTGTATCGGGATTTCTGTAACTAGGAGTTTGAAACATAGCGGCCCAAACCACTTGTCACTCCATTCCCCGAATTCCCAAAATGGCTCAATAACGAAATGGGCTCAGATCTTTTTAGGATTTCGTGAACCAGGAGTTCACGATGCAGTGACTCCAAAATCTCGCTTCCTCTGCTTCTTGAACCCCAAAATGTCGAAACGGCTCAACAGCTCTGGGTCGTGCTATTTCCTCTAAATGTTTTCGGGGCCTCATGATTTCATGAGTTGGGACTCCACGTCTCCCGATTCTTGGCCTCTCGACCACCCGGGTCCCGAAATGCCGAAATTTACTCGACCATGGTCCACTTTTTTGGGATTTTGGAATTCATGATCCCCCAATTCCGGCTGCAGATGGTTCTTGGTCCTTCGATCTCCCGGACCCCGAAATGCCGAAATGCCGAAATGGATGCTTCCTCTAGGACCACAAACCTACTCCAAAGGCATGTCGCATTTCGTGACTTCAGGGTTTTCAATGCAAAGTGCCCCAGCTCCTTGTCATCGGGATTTTCGAAATGCCAAACCCTGAAATGCCAAAATGCCAAAAAGACATTAAGCCTTAACCTTTTCACAGATCTGTGGGATCCGACGGTCCATGGGATTTTTGACACTTCTCCATGAAGTGTGTCCACCGTCCATTTCTGCTCTTCTCCTGCACGACCTCCCAGAGGTTAAACTCCATGCGCCTTCCTTCGGATCCGATGGCTATTGGTCCTTTTCACTAGATCTAACGACCCAGATCTATTTCTCTTCCTGATGCTCTCTCCTCCTGTTGTCTATATGTGAAACTCGATGGTCTAGATCTCGCCTCTCCATCTGATCTAACGACAACTGTGCTCTACCTTGAGCATGGTCTTCTTCCTTTCCCTTGGAATATTTCTTGCTCCTAAAGGCCTCGGCCTTTGTCTCTGTTGTGAAGCCTGTAACCTTGGCTCCCACCTGTATTCTAAAAGGTGTTCCTCCTCCTGACCTTTATTTCTTTGAACCTCAAAGGTTCCTTTGAACTTTGCAACCTCTTGCAGGACCTTTGCATGAAATGGTGCTATCTCTTCTGAGCTTTATTTACCCAAGCCTCTAGGGGACTCGCCCTTCTGTGTCCTCAAAGGGAAATCCGATGTCCTCCTGACGACCTTCTACTCAATCCCTCCTTCCTGAGATTAATAGAGTATTCAGTAACTCTGTGAGCATCTCTCCTTGACACTTCTCTTATCTCGGAACTCGAAAGAGATTTCTTCTCGGTGCACTCTATGCAACTGCTCAATGCCCTCTTGGAAGAGTTTCCATAGAACCCTCAGTGATTTTGTTATTTCTGTGCCTTCCTCTGTATAGTCTTACCTCCAAGGTATTCAACAACCTTGAGGTTTCTCCCTGGGTCTAATACTTCCTTTGTACAGTCCTACCTCCAAGGTATTCAACAACCTTGACGTTTCTCCCTGGGTCTAATACTTCCTTTGGTGCACCCTCCTGGCACAACTCTGTCCAAATCCCACAGAATTCAGAAGTGCATTCTATGCACTGGCTCAATGCATCCTGTGCATTTTCTCAATGCCCTCCTGGCAGAGACTTTACAGAATTCACATCAATTCTGCTTCTCCTCTTTGTGCTCTCCTTTGCATTGTTTCTCCATCAAGGTGTTCAGCAACCTTGAGGCTTCCTCCTTGAGTCAATGACTTCAGCTAGTGCGCCCTCTTGGCACGTCTTTGTCTGAAATTCCATAGAATTCAAAAGTGCACTCCTGCACTAGTTTTCAGAGACTGCAATACTCTATCATGCACTCTTGCATGAAACCACAAAGAACCCAAACCTAAAAATCAAAGAACTCAACAGATAGGGATATCTACCTATCCTTTCAAATGCACATCCAACATACATCTACAACATATCATCAACACATAGAGATGTTCATTCATGAACTCATAAACACATGAACAACAACATGCAGGAAAAACTGCTCTGTTTGTATTAATCAAGAAAGCTTGATTACAATGTGTTCGATCTCGGACTGCAATAGAGTCTTGGCTCTTCTCTTCTCCCTATTCTCTCTTCTCTACCTCTCTACCGACTAACTCCTACAGATACAAAGGTTCTTTTTACAAAAGGGGGCTCCTCGAGCGCTTCCCTCCATCTCACCAACTCTCATTATTTTTCATTCAATTACATTGAATGACTGTCTAGTCTAAATCATATCTAGATCTCAGCCTTACAACCATTTAAGGAAACCTTTTTTAAATCCTGTGTACATGCATGGATTTTGGCTCTACCAGCCTTAAAATCATTTAATATAATTTCAAAATTTGAAATTTGAAAGTGAGAGGGCTGCGCCTCTCCTCTCCATTGAATGCGTGCTGGGTGTGCTGGCTGGTTGGCACTTGATGACATGGAGTGATTCTCCTGCATCACATCCCCAAAATAAATTATTTTGAAGTTGGAAATTTCTTAGGAAATTATTTTCCGTTTTTTGAAAATTCGAAATTGGAATTTTTTTGCCATTTATGGCAATTCCGAATTTCGAATTTAGTTAATTGTAATTAATTAATGATTTTGACTACTAGGCAAAGACCTGATTTGACCCAACTAACTACTTGAATATGACTCTTTTATGAAACAAAATATTTTATAATTATTGTTGGAGGACAAATGGAACAACCATTTTGAAAATCAGGTGACCATGACTCCATGAGTGGGGAACATGTTGGAATTACCTCAGGGCTGATTGTTACAAGTGTAAACTCAAGAATTTGGCCATTGGTAGTCCCTGAAAATAAGGAATTTGGAAAGAAGTGAAAATTCCCAAGGGGGAAAAGACCTAGGCAAAAAGGATTGTTGTTATATGGCATATGGGAGGAGGCAAGATGTTGCCTAGTATGCTGGGGAACAATTATTGATCTCTTGTTGTTATGAACTCCAATTTGTGAGTGTGAGGAAAGGAGAAGTTTATGAGATTAAAAGACTATTTCTGAGGTAGAGTTCATATATTTCCCTCATGGATTCATGGTCAAGCTAGTGGGTGAATGGAACAAGTGACTCTGGCTATTCCGTTCTAAGGTTGGGAGGAACGTGGCTGTTCCCTTTGTTTTTCAACGAACTGGTTCAGATATATTATCCTATCCCTTCTCTGGTTGAATGTTATATAGTTAAATAACTGATGGAATGCATCTGTTAATTATGAATAGAAGGTCCAATTGAATGTTATTGAACTTAAGAACTGACATAATGCCTCTAAACTAGTTCTGAATGGATTATCTTTGTTGTGTCTTATTGCTGAGTGAATGCTAATTTCCGTGGGTATACTAGTTTAAAGAATATGCTTGGTCAAACTTCTGGAAGTATGGTTCTGTGAGTTAGATTACTGTTGTAATGAGATAAAATTGTAGGTGAAAAACCTCACAACTAAATTGTATTTGCAGCTTAAAAGTTATCTATGTACGCAATGTAAATGGAAGCCGAATGATGTAGATATATATGTTTATAGGCGTATGCTTACATTCCTATAGGTAAATGTATATAAAGAAACATAGTAATTAATTGAGATTTTCTTTCATGTACATGCTAAATAGAAATCAAGGAGAAACTCTATATATGTATGGAATAGAAAGAAAATATACATTCGTATCCTACTGTAAAGAAAACACAGAGTCACAACCTTCACAAAATATCGAGTAAGGTAAGATAACATTGAAGACTCATATAACATTATAGATATCTATATAATATAAATATATATACTTATATGTCTGTACATCAGTTTGACATTCTAGTTTTCCTTTCATTTGAGATTCGATTTACAAAGAGATGTAGACCTTTTCAAATATATAAGTTCAATTCCATATAGTGCGTGACTGTAAGTTCGGACTGTATAGACAATAGATACTGAAATGCAATAGAAGATGACAATCTAACTAAGACTTAGTAGAATTTTTGGAATACATAATGACAAAAAAATGAATAGTATGCAAATTCGAAATAAG
>JZKD02S2142556.1:3990-17544 GCA_000966675.3 Picea glauca
CAATCCATTCTCATGCTTTAGTTGCCAATCGCTGTTTAATTTTTAAAAATAATAGATCAAAATCCCATTATGATATTTTATTCAGCTTTTTAAAGAAAAAATATACTGTCCCATCGCTATATTTGAATGGAGGACGACTCATCATCATTTAAATTTGTCACTGATACCCCTATCAATCGGCAATAGATTTGTCATCTTAAGAAGTAACTGCTTTCGAATCTGTTCTTGAATGAGAGTAATTCTTTATTCTCTGTAAGAAAGGCAAAGACAACGAAAGCCAAGAAATAAAAATGTTGTTTAGGCATTTGGTTATTTTGATAATTCAATATAGGTCAGGGACATTCATTCTTACAAAGCTATTTAACCTTGAAATGGTCAACTTTGCATGACCTAAAATATTTTCTTTTACAGTCATGAAGGTGAGGTCATCAGTGAAGAAGCTGTGTGAGTTCTGCAGATCCGTGAAACGTCGTGGAAAGGTTTATATCTTATGCACCTCCAATCCCAAACACAAGCAGTGCCAAGGAATTTCGACATTTGCATATCAAGGTCCACTGTCTCCTACGTAAGCATCCTACCCTTCTTTCTGTATGTTAATGCTACTTTATGAATCATAAATATCTTTTCCTTAGTGTTTTGAAATTGGATTCAGTGAAGTATGGTTTGTCTTTCCAGTTGTTCATGTGTCAAAATTGGTTCTAAAGACATGGATGTTATTCACTTAGAAGTCAGGACCCTGACCTCAAATGAAATGCAAATTTTGAAATTGGAAAGTGTTTTTCTCTTGTTATATTAGCGTTATCTATAATTTTTGCATTTTTCGCACCCCCTTTGTTATCTTGTCGTGCATATTTGGATCATTTCAAATTCAGAGTGACATGAATTTGTGGCAGCTGCTGCTCTGGCGGGACTCTTATTTAGTCGGAATCAACTTGTCTAGTGCACAGGATTTAGGTAAAGTTGCAAAGACTGTTTAGGATCTCAGAAGTGCTTTTCAAAGTGACTAAATTTGCTGCAATTTACATGAACTGAATGGTTTGTTTAAAGTGGAATTAAGGGAGTCTGCTTTTAAGGTTAATATTTGGTAAATAGCTACTGACAGTCACGATTTATGGTGTAGTTAGTTAAGATGGAATTACCAGGTAACCTACTATGATCGGTGGACTTACCAGTGCTCAGATTCAATAACTATGGAGTCAGTTTTATGGGTGACAATTGATGAAGTGGGTTTGCTCTTATCATGGTTCTCTCGAGTGATTAGTATGATGCTGTTGTTGAATTGCACATGGCGAATTAGAGGTTTAGTGTGCTAGGTGGTTGGTCCGATCGGTTGTCAAACTCACTCAGTGACTGTGTACCAAGTAATAGACTTGACATTTTTTCCACTTGATATTAACTTAACAGACTGAATTTGTCAAGAAGTGGTCCCCAGTGGGTTTCAAATAGGTTCTAGAGGTTATTTGAGAATTTGGGATAAAAAATCCTTGGTCCTGATGTCATGTAGTTAATTTATTTGGACCCGTAATAGAACAAAACCATAGGTGGAGGGACCTGCCAACATGGCATTGATTGCCCTTAAACACATGGAGTTTCATGTCACTACGATTGATGTTATCGCATCAAAGGTAGTGTGACTGTATGAATACTATGTATTGCAGAGCCTATGTGGCAATAGAGTCTGCAACAATAGAAAGATAGTATGAATGAAGAAATTGGACCTTGCTGAGAAGGCCTTGGTGAACCTGATTTCACAAATTAGTAATTGCATGTGGATTGGACTTTCTGACTTCCAGATGAGCTGTCAGTTTCCATTCTTCAAAAAAAGCAGGTAGTTTTGCCTCTTTTATTCTTTTGTTATAGTCCTAATTTGAAGTTGACTAGGGGAATTTCCTAATCAGGTATGCATATAGTAAAGTTGAATGATGGCACCCAATTATTAAAATTTAAAACCTTGTTGTGGACACTTCTCATGGACTGTTAAATATCCTCTATGATCTGAAAATAGGGGGCTGACTTGTTATGCTATGCAAGTACTCTCTACTTCATTAAAATAAAACTTTACAGGACCTTGCTCCATATGTTAAAATATGCAAGATAGATTATGTGCCAAGTTTATGCTTCTTCTTTTAAATGTTTATGTGTGAGGAAATGTTCTTTTAAATGGTTAAATATGTGCTTTAAATAAATACACAGCAACATAACTTGCAGCAAATAAACTATCAAACTCACACAAAAACAAGATGATAAAGGAGTTCACCCCTCTCTGGGCTACATCTCCTTGAGCCTCCATCAATGGACTTGGCTCTCTGGGATTAATTTGTCAAAAATTCTTTTACAAACTGCTGCTCAACTCCAATGGATTTACTGACTATACCATTGGGTTCAGAATACATAAAAATCCCATAAATGACTAAAACGGATCATGGTTCATCCCGGCATGACCTCTTCTACATGTGGCCTTAAGCTTCCCTGAGCTTATTTGTGGAAAAACACCTGTAAAAGTCCTCAAATGGATCTGAAACATATCCCAAAGTGTTTAGAGCATAACAATTAGCCAAAAATGATTATTCAATCAAAGAAAACAGACATGGGCTCATCTGAGCAAGACCTCAAACAATGAAGGCTTCAAGCTCCCTGGAGCTTCCTGAAACGTCAATGGTGAAAAACCTGCAAAAGAAGTCTTCAAATGGCTTTGAAAACAATGCAAATGGATTCGGAACGTCCAAAAACCCCTAGCTGGGCTTTTTCGGTACCTCATTTGGCCAAAAAATGAAGAAGATAGGCCTCCTGCCATTTTCTCCCTTCAAGCTTGTTGTCTCTGGTTTGCCAAAACGCACCTCTGTGTGGCCAACCTAGCTCATTCACCCCAAATCGTGCTAAAACCTAGCACACATGCGTAACTGCAAAAACGATCAAACTGTCGAACCGTTAATGGAATTAGGCCCCCAAACCGTATAAGCCGTGGTCATAAAGGTCCATGCGACCTCGTGCTATCTCAAAAGAGGGCTAAGTTTCAAGGCCGAATGGTTAACTGACAAGTGTCGGCATATGGTTGTATAACCGTTTTAAAACCAATTCCCGTGCGCACTCCGTGTTTGGTCACATGTATATGGGTTGTGTGACCGGGGGCTAACTCCGTTTACAATATGTGCGTGCCAAAATTTTGGAAGGTATGGTCGTATGGCAATACATTACAACCGCGGGCTGGGGCTAAGCTCCAGCCCGACCCCCCGTCGAAATGTATACAATTCAAACTTAAATAGTTTTTAAACCATATAGTTAATAAGTAACACCATGTGGCATGCCAGTCAGGCGGCCATTGCTAAAGCGCTTGGTCCTTGGGGAGGTCTGGGGTTAGATCCCCACAGACTCCAATATCCTTTTAACTAAATAACCCAATAATAGGGTGCCACGTGGCACCGTACAATTAACCAAAAACTGCCACATGTTGCAATATCACTCGTCCAACTATCAGCCACGTCATCAACTGCCACATCATCGTACGACCTCTACCATATCAACATTCATACAGACTGCACAGTCAGCACAATTTTTGTTTCCCTATTTGACGATTCGAACAGATAGCGATATCTCTCTCATTCGACGTCTGTTTGAACCCAAACAAGTTGCGTTGGGTTCGTGACGGCGAGGGCTACACACCCGTTTGTTTTGAGACAATTCCGAGAACTTTGATTTTTGAGCTAAATTTTGACCCCTGGTCCAGATTTTGATCACTCTGTGTGGCTAATGTGAAAATGCCTAGCACTAAGTCTCACTTCTTGTAGGTTGTTACATATTATTAGAACACTGAAATTGTTGTTGTCTACTAGTTGTCCATTGCGTCTTACTATTAATAATAGTCTTTGCTTGAAGTGATCCTTTGGAGAGTTGTCTACTGTATGATGAACGAGGGTTATGATTTCAGTTCCACAGGCCTCAATGGTGCAACTAGCATAATTTTGGCTCTAATAAGCTTGGGGATCTCAAAAATAGTGTATCTCATGGTTTATTATCATATTCTTTTGGGATAAAAATGTGAAATTTATGGTTTGCTTAGTGTGAAATTTCAGGCACATCTGCAAGAAATAAAGGTGAGTATCTTGAAAGAATAGATCAACCTGAATCCCAGGTATTGTTTTGCTTACTTGAAAATGAAAACCAATACTGCGTTTTTAGATTGTACTACCCATAAATATTGTTTCTAAACAATGGCTTGCTTGGTTAGGACCCGACTTTCTGGCATCCACAACTTCCTTTACCGCAGTCATTCATGCTATTTTTAAATTTAATAACATAATTCTATGGCATTGTTACAAATGGATAAATTGTTCTTGTAATCATGCCCTTGTTATTATATATCTCTTCAGAATGTAAAGGAGTGCACATACTATTTGAGAACTGGAATGTGCAAGTATGATGCCACTTGTAAGTTCCATCATCCACAACCAGTTAGTACATTCTCCAAAAATTCCTGCTTCTTAACCCTACCCAGTAAGAATGTCAATATGGACAATACCAAGTGTGTCTTCTATTCAGAGTCCTTGTTGACAAGGTTTCTCTAGTTATGCACCGTTGATCCTTTCTCAACTGTCGTTTCCTAGCTGGAGTACATATCCTGTAAACTTTTCCTCTCTGGTTGGTCAGACAAGTTCGTTATTTTTGTTATTTCGTAATTACTTGATCTTTAGTTAATCTTGGGAATGTTATGAACTTTTTTTTTTCTCTTGGCATAGCAATTCGATAAGTCATTACTTTGCTAGGTTAGTACTTCTAGTGATAGGGATCAAGTTGATTGAAGTCAATATAATTGGACTAGTCCACTTTTATGTTCTCAACTAAGATTTGTTTGCAACTTTGTAGCTTGCTTTGGTGTGCCTTTTTTTGTAATGGTTTTGATTCTTGACTCTTGAGGCCGTGTGAAATAATTTGTTGCATATGCTGCATTGCCTGACTAGATCTATTGAGTAGTACTTTGTACCTGGTTATAGACTATATTTTACGATGAGTAGTAGTGATTGTCATGTCATGTCTTAGTTACATTACATTTTTATTAGAAATCTGCAAATACTTGAATCTCTAGTCTTTGCAGTCCAAATTGTAACAAATAAGATAACTATCATCTTTGTCTTCTTTGATCTTGTAGCAATAACTATGATTTTCAAGCTGTCATGGGTATGTCTCAATTGGAGAGGGAATTGCTTAGAGACTATTATCGCTCAGTTTGTAGTTTAGGTCATAGGCTAAAGGATAGAGATCAAATTGGCGTAACAGGAACCTTCCCCACCCAATGTCACCTCGATGGGGAGGCTCTTTCTGTTTAGGGAGGTTAGCCCAGGGGAGACGTCCCTGACAACCTGGGTTTTGAAGAGGCAGAAAGTATAAGGTCAATTTTAGAGTTCCCTCCTCATAGGTTACCACCAATGTTAGATAGTCCGGCTAATCAGGCAATAAATGAAGTGTATGCCCTATTGAAAACACCTGCCCGGAACAAGACAACAATAACACAATATATATATGTGCAGGCTATAACTCAAAGGGTTAGTACTTCAATAACTATCTGATTATTCAATAAGCAATGTAATGGAATAGATATAAAATGAAGTCAATGTTTTGTCAATTAGCTATGAAAGACCATCAATTCATCAATATCTATGGAGATGACTAAGCCAACTATATATCGAATCAACAATTTGCTCAATAAATGCTTCAAATCATCATTTAATTGCTTATATTCAACATTTTCTGCGTCAAGATGAGATATCCAACTATGACGTGAATCCTAATTAGGTTAGTTTTGTTAGTTAGGGTTTCAAAATTAAAGGTTTTGAAAAATGTTTTGTACACTAAGACTTCAACGTTGGAGGTCAAATATTAGTGCCTTAGGGTATATAGAGTCAAAAGATAAAGGCACAGGGTTTTGAAAGGATGAAGGCTTAAAGACTAGAGGGAAGGGTTCTAGAGTGCTGCAAAGGCAGGGCCCTAGAATCAAAACCCTAAGGGAAAGAGGCTCACTCCAGTGTTGCTTAAGCAAGGCCTCGTGCTCTTTCCTCCTTCTTTAGGTCAACTTGGAAAAACGACTAGCATAAAGAATAAGTCTAAGGGAGAAACTGTTGTAAGGACAAGGCTTTCAAACCCTAGAAGGTGAAAACCCTAGGTGTAGGTAACCTAGGCCTAGGACGTCTCCTTCTTTCAACTTATAAACTTCAACGCTAGGTCAAAGGAAGAAGCAAGATAAGTGTAGCAAAGGCTAGGCTCTATCTCTTTCCTTCAATAGATGAAAAAATCTCTCTCTAAGGGGACATGTAAAAATCACCTACTTGTGTGCTTGTTACCTAGGGTTTTAAATCAACAATACAATAAACAAATGCAAGAAATTACACCTACAACCATTCAATTAAGAAGTTTTGTAAGAAAATTCACTTACATATCATGAAGAGAAGCATAAGAAAACCCTAGTTGTAAACCTTCCTTGAGAGAAATGCCATAAAATGCCAAAAATATCCTTCCAATAGCAAGTGCACCTCATTTAGACAACAAATCTACCCAAGAAGGGCACAAAAATCAGACCTCACAAGTGTGAGTGAATTCTGTTATGTCAAAATGAGGGAAAACATCCTCAATTTATATCATCCAATGACCTTTAATTAAAATTACGTCATTAAAAGAATCGACAAGGCTAATAACTAAAAATCATATTGTTTTACATTTAATTGCTAAAAGAAAACCCTAAATGAGCAATGAGCAAGACGTCTAGCCCATTTGAGGGAGACGTTGGCCCTTTTTAGGGCAAATCACAACACTGGATGACAAATGTTGGCCCTCTCTGGGCCTCCAAACTCTGCCACACGTGCCAAACTTCCCTATAAAACTGCCATGCACTGGAGGTGACGTCAAGGATCTCTGGAGGACGTCCTGGGTCAACAGAGGGGCACGTGCCACCTGCAGTGGGTCAACCCCCTAGGGCTGGGCTCAGCCAAGGCAGCCTGGATGAAAATGTCCTTCTTCTTCTCTCGTGCAAAGGATCAACCAATCACTGTCCTGTCTCTACCCCTGATGAGGTCCCAACAACCATCTGATGGGCTCTTCAACCCCATGGAGGTCCGAACTAATCATCTCCCCATGTGTACCCATCCACTTGGTACTTGTCCTTCGGGCATGGTCCTGCACATCAAAAACTTTGCCCTCCATGGGCTCATTAGTCCTCGGGATCATAGCAATGTCAATCATATTTCATCATTAATTTTTTCAAATGCATGCATAAAATCCCTAGCATATCATCTAATAGCTCAAAGACATTACACTGACCTACTATACAAAGACGAAGAAAAAGACAAAGTGCCCTATTGGGCCAACATCCATAAGAAAAGGAAAGTTCCCAAAGGATATCATCCAAGCCATGTAATATGAGGTGTTGTGGTTTAAGGATGTCTAGACATAGTGAAAGACAGGGGTGAATATTATCCGTGGGTACCTTTGTAGGAGGCGAGCTGTACCTGTCATGGATGCAATTCTTTCCAAGCCCTTTATTGCCTTTATTCTTTCTTTTATTTATTGCTTTTTCTTTCTTTTATTTCAAGGTCTAACTAGAGGACACTGCCTTGGCATGGTGACTAGAGCTGACAGTGTTACCCATGAGTACTTTCACAGAAATGATAAGGCTTTCTCGTGATGAGACCCCTTCCCTTGGCCATGCAACCAAAGGTCACTGCCCTGGCGTGGTAACTAGATAATGGCAATGTCATACTGCTAGGTACCTATGAACATAATGGGCTAGCTCATGATGAGACCCCCCATCCTCTTGGCTAGATCTTCTTTTATTATTTTCTTTGGGTCCCTCTTGTTTCTTATCGAGAGGCTTTTTATTGCCTTCTTGGGGATCCCTAGGCAAGGCTTCTCTAGGTTTTATTTTCTATGGCTTTTATCTTTTACCAGCTGCTTTTACCCACTGGGCCTTTAGCCCCTTCTTCCCACAGGATAAAGTGTAACCCCACAAATAGGTCATCCTAATGTCTAGACTAGGGGAATGGGATAGATGAATGGGAGATAAGATGTAAAAATGATAATATGGTGGGAGCGGACGATGGCTCTTCAAAATCCCCCCTGGTGGTTAACCAAAACCTATGGATACAATCTTGCTAGGGCACCTTGTTAATCCCCCCAACCATGGTCAAGTGGGTTAGTGTAAGATCCAAGCAGTCGTCAAAAATGAAAGGAATCTGATGCATGTATCTGAAAGTTATAATGAAAAAAAATGACACATAACATGATACCTAGACCAATTACCTCATGGAGCAAGAGTCTTCTCTGATACAAGTCCAAGCCGAAGGTGATGGATGTTGTTGCTCCTGACAGGACAAGTCTGATGAAGAAGAAGAAAGATGGGCCCTCCAGGGCCATGCTCAGGTCAATCCTGCTCTTGGTACTCTATGTCTAGGACCTGTGGGCCTTGAGACATGATCTCCTAGTTATCCCTAGAAACAGGGGATAACAGAGACCATTGCATTTTTTGTAACCGAAACTACTTCATTTGTGGAAGGGGAAGGTGGGTTCAATTTTATCTCCAGGTGGTCAGAAAGAAGCAATAGGAGTGGGTTTAGTCTACCATTCCATGCCCAAACATATCCAATGGCTGTTGGACCTTTTTTCCTTTTCCACCTGGGCCCCTAGGCATGGGGCCACCAACTTTGCAATTTCCATCAAGAACTACCCAAAGGGAAACTTTGAGAAGATTTTTGAGTGGGAAATACTTTGCTAGGTTGGTACTTTTGGTGATAGGGATCAAGTTGATTGAAGTAAAGATAATTGGACTAGTTCACTTTTATGTTCTCAACTTTGCAGCTTGCTTTGGTGTGCCTCTTTTTGTAATGGTTTTGATTCTTGACTCTTGAGTTTGTGTGAAATAATTTGTTGCATATGATGCATTGCCTGACTAGATCTATTGAGTAGTACTTTTTACCTGGTTATAGACTATAGTATACGATGATTAATAGTGATTATCATGGCATGTATTAGTTACATTACATTTTTATTAGAAATCTGCAAATACTTGAAACTCTATTCTATGCGATCCAAATTGTAACAACTAAGATAACTATCATCTTTGTCTTCTTTGATCTTGTAGAAATAACTGTGATTTTCAAGTTGTCACGGGTATGTCTCAATTGGAGAGGGAATTGCTTAGAGACCATTGCATTAGTTGTAATTGAAACTACTTCATTTGTGGAAGGGGAAGGTGGGTTAAATTTTATCTCCAGGTGGTCAGAAAGAAGCAATAGGAGTGGGTTTAGTCTACCAGTCCATGCCCAAACATATCCAATGGCTGCTAGACCTTTTTTCCTTTTCCACATACCCCCCCAGGCATGGGGCCACCAACTTTGCAATTGCCATCAAGCACTACCCAGAGGGAAAGTATGTTCCTTAAAAGGCCTGGTCAAATAGAATGTCAGTTCTACATGAAGACGGGGGACTGTAAATTTGGCTTGACATATGCATACCGTCATCCTATAGAGAGGATGATTACACAATCCTCTTGGCTTGCCCCTATGACCTGTAAGATTTTTCTTGTTTCTTATGTCTTGTTCTCCTTTTATTTTTCTTTATAAAATTGGAAGTAGATATTAAGGCCCAATATTGCATTATATTGATAATGTTTAATGTGTTTTAATTGTTAACATTGTTTCATGGCATCCTATGTTTCTATGCATTTATACTCATAGTGTAATAGTTTTTATTCCTATGTTTTTATGCATTTATACAAGGTGTAATAGTTTTTATTCCTTTTGTCCTACTCAAATATTTATACTTTTGTGATAAGAGCCGTAGTGGAACATTTTGATACTACTTTTGTATCCACTCTTGTAACATGTTTGAGATATAACATGGGTAGGTGCATTTTTGTATGCAGCTTGAAAGTTATTCTAATATGTAATGCATACAATCACTTTGTTTTGGATGCAGAACTGGTCTGGATTTTGAGAAGTTGGCAACTCTTTGGGTATGGCTCTGCATGATATATGTTCCAAACCTATGAAACACCATCTTTAATCTTGTTTTTGAAGCATTGAATTGGATTAAGCACCAGAACCAATTTACATTTTAAAGACCACTGATAGATTCTCTCTTCTGCAAGTCTGAAAGGAGAGCTTAATCAAATACATTTGGAAACTCCAGTTTGATATGTTTATCTGACATTTATGCCATTTTTTGCAGTTGGATCCTTTAAACAAGAAACGTTTCTCATGACATGGAGAATATGTCCTTTGAAGTCACTGGTCTTATGACAATGGCTCACATACTGGTCCTGATCAATCTGCGGAAGGGTTTATATCAAGAGATTCTCATAGAATTGGTCACTGGGGATTTTGTACAAACCCTGGACTATGAGGGAATCCCATTTAGGTTTCATAGATGCCATGTGGATGGGCACAGTGTGGAAAACTGTCCAATATCCATCAAGGGCAAAGACTGAATGACAAGAGGGACAAGCTCCTCCATCTCTCCTTTGTGAAAGAGGTGGAACCACAATAGGGCGTAGGGGACTTCAAAATATAGGTTTTGCAGAACACTGGAGATAATCGATCGACGGGTCAGGGTTCAGGCAGAGGGTGCCATCAAGGGTCGGGGCAGGAAGTGCCTTCGGCTGTCGGTCCTCTCTCCTCACCTTCCCTGGATAATCTCCTCCGACGAGAACACGAATTAATGAGTATGTAAATCTTATTTGCTTCTCATACTAATTTGGAGTCTTTCTCTCCACTTGTTTTTTCTGAGTCTCTATCCTGTGCCAGTCTAGCCTCCCTACATTGCCCCTTCTCCTCCTCCTCATCAATCTTTTCACCTTTGTTGGTCACACCCTCCTTAAAATTGGGGGAGTTAGAATCTACTTCGTTGACTGGGCTCTTGACCTCCACTAAACTACCTTATACACCAGATATAAACGCCCCTCCCTCTACAACTATCATGGCCTCCCCTACCTCCCTGGAAACTTTGCTTCCTACCAATCTCCCTTTTACCCTTGACACTCCCTCAACCTCTATTGACTCCTCTTCTTAAGATAACAGAGTCTGTTACCACCTTAGGAAAAGATTGGTGATCAAAGATGATCCTGTGGAGAGTGGTTCTCCCATGATCTCAGGTAGGGGACTGGGGTCACTACCGCAGACACGGTCAGTGGGCAAAAGTAGGGCTCATAAATCACATTTATATTTGGCAAAAGATCGGGCCAGAATTGATCTGGCTTCAGGCAGACAATCTTCGATTGAATGGGCGCTTAGAGAAAAGCCACCCCAGGATGGAGTTACCTCATGAAAATCCTCTCCTTCAACTATTGGGGGTTGGTGAACCCCAATAAAAAATCCTCTTTATGAAGATTGGTTGAACAATGCTCGCCATATGTCATTCTACTGCAGGAAACTCTAGGGGACAACTTAGCAGTGGTTAAGATATTGAAATCCTTACTCCCGGGTTGGATATTCACAGCGGTAGATGCTCGAGGACGCTCGGGGGGTTTGGCCACTCTAGTTCAACATTGGGTAACTTTTGGGGGAGAATCAGACCATCATCTGATATTGTTCGAATTTGGGACCTCCTCTAGAAGGTCGACTAGCCCCTTCAAATTATTAGAGGGATGGATAACATATCCAACCTTTCTGGAACTAGTAAAGGACTTATGGGTGAAAATACCAGAACACTCCTAGACCCCAACAACTGTGCATTTTGTTGAAAACCTAAAAGGCCTCAAACAAGCAACTAAGAAGTGGGCCAAAATAAAACAACAAAAGGATGAACAAAATCTGTGGGATATTGAATTGAAACTAATAGAACTACAAGATGGGACTAGCTAGGGATATCATAGCCAGGAAACAAAAGACCTCCTATATGGCTTGTAAAAATGTCGTAGGGTCATCCTAGAAGTAAGAGAAGCACAATGGAGGCTAAAGAGTCGGGCCCTGTGGCTAACCTACAGAGATGAAAACACAAAATACTTTTAGGCCTTTGCGAAAGGCCGCAAGATGGCCAACACCATTTGGAGCCTACGGAATCAGAGGGGGGAGGAAATAAAAAAGTACAACGAATTAGCCGACTTGGGCATTAATCATTTTAAGACACTTTACAAAGCCCAGGAGGAGTCCTTTATTGCAGAAATTATAAAAGTTGCCCAGCTTTTCCCCATATTTGTTGAAGAGGATGCAACTAGACACTTAACGAGCTTGGTTACTGAAAATGAGCTGATAGAAGTCCTACACACTTTCCAAAAAGGGAAGAGCCCTGGCCCAGATGGGTGGCCAATCGAATTCTACTTGGGATGCTTTGACGTTCTGGGACCTGACCTACTACAGGTAATCAAAGAATCAAGGGTAAAGGGTCATATACACAATCATATCAATGCTACTTTCATAGCACTGATACCTAAGATAGACAACCCGACCTCCTTCGAATATTTTCGGCCTATCTCCCTTTGCAATTGGTTGTAAAAGATTATCTCCAAGGTTATCAGTGGAAGACTGAAAGTAATCCTCTCAAAACACATCTCGAGTGAATAGTTCGGCTTTCTTGAAGGAAGACAAATTCATGAGGCGATCGGAGTAGCACAAGAAGGTCTGCACAACATCAAACTAAAGAATATGAGAGAAGCAGTGATAAAACTAGATATATCCAAAGCCTTCGATAGGTGTTGGCAGCCAACCCATTTTTTTTCGATTGCTCTCAAAAGCTGCCTACACCCCTTGTCGTATTACGACAATTCATTGTCGCATTGTACTAATAGACATTCGTCTCATTTTTGCGACCATCACATTTCAATTTTGACCCAGTTTTCACAACTGCAAGTGTGAAAACACTTCTTTCGTTGATTAGATTGTTGTCGTCTTTGGTTGATACTTGATCACTGGTTTATCACATGATTGCTAAATATTGTATCAGACTTATGTTCTTGAGCATGATCTTACCTCGATTGCGCATTTGGATATATTTCACTGTTGAATCTTTGGGCATGAAATTTATTGGTCTTGTTCTGATCTATGAAAATTGTGTAATGGATTTGGTCATATTATTGTTATCCTTGCTTTGGACTATCATTCGATTATTATATGAATAAATTTGGATTGTATGGTTCTAAGACTTCGGGATACAAACACATACAATATACACCAAATGCATTGACAAGTTTATAAGGTTTGATAGTAATGGTGTCAAGGCGCATGAGTTAATCATATTCGATTTTTCAAATCAATACTTGGCATACTATGTTTGCAAGATTAGATTATACGATGATTGTCATATAATCCCGAGCTATGTATTATCACTAAACCTTGTGATTAAGTGATTGATTAAACGGTGGAATTGGCACGTTAAAATTGGTAGTTAATGATGGTACTGTGTTGGTTTTAAACTTAACACTTGGCGCGTTGATATCTGATGATGTGTTGGTTCTGACCTGGATAAATGGCACGTAGAAGTGGTGATTCACCCACTCGCTGGTCGATGCATTTGTTTTAATGATTATGGTTTTTAACAGCTCTGAACAGGCTCATTAATGTAATACGTGGTGATGGTAAT
>JZKD02S2142556.1:31703-56402 GCA_000966675.3 Picea glauca
TCTTAGGGCAGCGAACACAAGAGTTTTACAGGTTTTAATCAAATCTGTAATTTGTCCATATTGTATATTTGTGAATAAAGAGTGATCATAACTGACAATTAAGTAGTTGATTTGATTTATTATAATCATAGTTAGTAATTTGTAGTTAGATTAGTATAGTTAGTTTTAGTTTGTTTTATTAGTTTCTAGTTTCCTCAGTTTTAGTTTAATTTCTTTTATTTAGTTAGTTAGTTTGTTTTAGTTAGTTTTTATTAGTTTCCAGTTTCCTTAGTTTAGATTATTTAGCTCAGATCACTTTCTCTTCGGTTTCCTTACGAGACCTTAGAGCGGCCAACGGAGCCGTTAAACTCGTCAGGGTGGTCCATACCAAACGTCTTGGGTTATTTAGACAACCCCGGACCGGTTCCACTCTTCCAGTTGACGGATGGACTGTTTCGCTCGTCAAAAATAGGGTGAACTCGTTATACATTAGAATGCTTCTAATACATCTGGGCTTTGGATTGTAGTTTGTCAATTGGATAATGGCATGCTTAAAATCAGTCTCCTTTTCCATTTTACTCATTGGTTCAACCATATACTTTTTTCAAGTAGAGAGGGGAATTCGACAAGGCTACCCACTATCTCCCCTACTCTTTCTACTTGTAGCAGAAAGCACAAGCTATTTTTTGACTGAGGCAAAGGTGGGAGGACGTTTCTCTGGTATCAAAATCTCAAATGGGCTGGCCATTACCCATCTACTCTTTGTGGATGACATAATAATATTATGTGATGGCTTGAAGAGGGATGCATACATATTAACGGAGGGGCTCACACTCTTCAAATTAGCAACAAGTATGATCATAATTATAGGAAGAATTACTCCAGGCATAAATCAACAATTAAACATCTTCAGACCCTCTAGTCTATGACTAGTTCCTTGCCTGGAGTTGTTTGTTTTCTTCATAGGTCTTGATATTGATATTGTATTTTTTCTTTTAAATACCTACAACACCGTCGTTATTGCGATGTCTTGGACTCTCTTCACATCGCTCTTGCCACATCCAAGACGTCTCTCTTTCCACCTCCAAGACTATCGCTCCCATAGCAATGACGTCGGAGCTGGTACCTCTAGCACGTCACTCTTGCCACCTCCTAGACGTCACTCTTGCCACATCCAAGAGTGTCGCTCCCATAGCAACCATGTTAGAGCTGATACCTCATCCCGTCGGTCTTTCCACCTCCACAACGTCGCTCTTGCCACCTTTGAAACGTCTCTCTTGCCACCTTCAAAACATCTCTCTTAACACCTTTAGGACGTCTCTCTTGCCACCTTTGAAATGTATCTCTTGCCACATTTAACACGTCTCTCTTGCCACCTTTGAAACATCTCTCTTTCCACCTTCAAAACGTCTCTCTTTCCACCTTCATGATGTCTCTCTTGCCACCTTTGAAACGTCTCTCTTGACACGTTTAAAACGTCTCTCTTGCCACCTTCAAGACGTCTTTCTTGCCACGTCCAAGACGTCGGTCTTGCCATGACCTAGATGTCGGTCTTATGACGTCTATATGGGGGTTGAACAATCGAATTCATGATGACGCGTGGTGTCATAGAACATCATAATATAGACGAACACTCTGTCATCGGAAAAGCGACGTCTTGTGAAATGACATTTGAGGGGGTCCGATGTTTGTCATTCTTCTGACAATATAAAGTGGCAATTAGGTCAAACGCGCTGTCGAAATTTGACCCAGATACACTAGTGTTTAGATGCCTTGAAACTGCCCAAGCGCGAAGTCCTGAAGTGATCGTTGAAGGTTTTCTTTTAAAATTTGGTAAGGCTTATAATGCGGAGAAAACGAGAGAGATTTGATCAAATTTAATGGAATTCATCAACAAATGATAATGTAAGGGACTTATTAATACATAACGAGCATGGATTTGTTTAATTGAAAAACAATTCCCTAATTTTGTTAGGTGATTTTTTAATTTTTAAGAGGTAAAAACAAAAGATCTTAAAATTCAAAAGTTTAAAATCCTAAATTGTTTTAACTTCAATTATCTTACAAGATGAAGAAGATATTCTAAGATTGGGCACTTGGGGTGTCATCCTTAGACATATCAATCAAATGTTCATTTTTACAAGACGAGGTTTAGATGTGGAAATGGAGATGGAATATACTTTGGAAAACCCAAAGTCCAGAATAAAACTAACACCTATATGTGGTTTCAAATCAACGACACCTGCGCATTTGGAGTTTCAAAATCACGCAGGTTTTAAGAGGAAGTGACAACTTAATATGTATTTACAAGTGTCATTGATCTTTGGCATTGACAATTAATTGTGGGCTAGATTTTTCACTTGTTGCCAAATCATCATTTTCTAGTGCAATATTTTATCCACATACTCGTTTTGTATTGTGTTTGTATCATTAAAAAGAGTGCAAGCAAATGAAAACACAAACTATGCCTTGATTTTTGGCTCTAATTATGTATAGTTGATTTACATGGCTTATTTATGTTTGGCCTTTTGTTGATGTTTGACTCCTTCAGGACTGAAATGACAACATCATGAGGATGGAAATCCTCCTACAATTTTATAGAGGTGGTACTCCTCTATCCGAGATTTATAAAATGTGGGACCTTTAAATAAGTGCCTCAAATGAAAGTAAAATAGATATAACAGAAAATTGTTTTTTTTTTTTTTTTAATTTTCTTGTAAAAAGAGAATTCCTGTGAATGGACCAGGAGTTGCACACATTCATATATGTAAAGTAAATAAATAGAACTTGCTCACATCCATCATAGCAGGGCTAATGACATCTGATCACATAAAAATTAAAAGAAAATTATCCGCATGCACAAGAGAACTTTGATAGTGTGATACATTGGCAGCTCAAAAAAGATAATGACAGAACAACCTCAAATATTTTATATTTCTAAAATTCAGATAAACAAGGTTACAAAATATAGTCGAGATGATTCCCAAAACAACTCTTGGAATTTCTAAAAAATATATAGTTCAGTACATATTCTAATAAATTTAAATGCGTTTGTCATAATGATTGGGACTAGGGCTCCCGTGGACCATAAAGAAAATATGTATAAGAATGAATCTTGTAGAAAGAAAAAAGTGGGCGGTGTAAGACAACAATACCTAACAAGAAGAAAGAGAAAATTGTTAGTCCTCGGTTAAACCTTTCTATTTAAATTGGTAGAGTAATTGGATGAAGAGATTGACAAAGACAAAAGAATGTGATCAATATGAACTTACTATGATGGTATCTCATGCCTTGTCATTTGCTTGTTGATGTCCTTTTATGGCTTTCCTCGATGGTTATGGGAACCGTCTCAACTGTCCTTTGCCCTTCATTGGTAATCTTGTCGACAACCTTTTTGAACCACTCCTTGATGTAGCTCCTCATGGGTGCCACGTTGATTTCATGCCTTATTTTTATATTGAAGAGTTCACCTTCCAAGTCCCTTAGATCAATAGAGATGTTGCACAATGCTTATTCAATATCTTGGTTTTTAATCAAATAATAAACTAGTCAGTTTTCCACGTCATCTTCACCATATTCAAGAATGCCATAGAATTTTTCAAATGACATCCCTTTAAAGATATCAACTTGTTCATCAAATGTTTTCTTGGTTAAAACAACGAGTTGAGTATCAATTTAGGGTCTTCGACTTCATTGGTGCTGCGAGCTAGATCTATCTTAGTTAGCTTCTTGAATAGTTCCTCTCTTCTAGTTATGGCCTGGCTACATGCTTGAACGATACCATTTAGGTTTTTTACCTTTTCCTTCCAGCATGCATTTAGTTGCTTTATTCGATTTGGGGAAGGGATATCCTCCTCTCTTCTTCTCAATTCCATCATACAAGTAACTTTAACACCAAATGGTACAACTGCATCGAGGTATAAACCTTGCTCATTTTTCAAATCTTCTTGGATATATTTATGAAAAGCATGTGCTCTTGTTCCAAAAGAGACCATACTCTTTGACATCTCCCAAGCCTCTATTATTAATTCCATTCTTTTCTTTATATTATTTTCCACATAGACTTGGGATGATGTGAGAAGGCTTGTTGATCCTTTTAACTTTTCCACAGGTGTGGCTGGCTTGATCATTTCCAAAGGACTAGCCAACATTGGAAGGGGCATTAGAGCTCCCTCCAATTCTTTGATTCACTCCTTTAACCTGACATTCTCCACTTCAAGGTTGTGAATAGAGTTGTCTAGATCATCTCCAGTTTCTCGGTGTATCTAGGAGATATGGGAAGGCCACATGTTCTATAGTTTAATCTCTGAATGATATTTCCCCTTTTTATTCTTTAAGTCTCTTTTTTCAATAATCAAATTTTTGGATTCGCTATCAAAAACAATTCTCTGAAATGCAAAAGACTCTTCTTCGTCGAAGGTCTCAGTCCCAACTATTTCCATCTAAGGGTTCTAGGGAGTAGTTCTCTCTGGCTGGTCGTCATTGAGGAACAATTTTTCAATGTCAATTTCTAGTTCCATATCTTCGAGGGAGAGATCGTGGATATCACTTTCTCCCCTCGGTCCCTCCTCTTCTTGCACAATGTTTTTTTGTTTCTTCCTCATGAGAAGTTTATGAGAACTTTCAATTTTTCCAGAGGAAGGGTTCTTATCTCCTCCTCCACCTGAATAACTGTGTGTGACTTTATTACTTGGGTAGGTCATTGGAGCGCTTCTCCGAGATGTTGTAGTCTTGGGCATGATAATCGGGGATTGGGAACTTTTCTCACCTGAACCTTTTTTTCTCTTCTTGTATGACTCATTGGTGTTGAGTATTGTCTCTAGGTCACTGGTGTCACGAGTAGGACTGCCTGAGGCATTAACTTTATCTTCATTCAGGATAGCGTTAATGAAAGAATTGTTGAAATTGACAACCAATAGGTGTTCTACAAAAATACTATTAGGGTCAAACCCTTTTACTTTTTCAACATATTTAAAATTGAGGTTGTGGAAGTGGCCCACGAATTCATCAATCTTGTTCATATTCCTGAATATTAAATCCCCGACTTTCCAAGGCAGAGCTATGGATTGTTTTTTTCTCTTTTCATGGAAAAAATGTAACCAATAGGTGTACTGCCTTGCTATCTCAACAACAAACATTGTATCAGATATGTGACATGGAAGGAAGAAAGGATTTTTTTTGGATCCAAAAATCCTTATAACATTATAGTTCTCCATTTGTTCCTATTGGAACACATATATTTTTTCAAATACGTTGCCCTTTCTTTTAAATAACAAAAAAGATAACCATAAACCCCAAATCTCAAATTTAAGGATTTCACAGATCTAACAGTTATATGTATCAAAGCTCCCAATGTCCCGACATGCAAAATAGCAAAGTTGGGTTAAGTTTAATCATGATAATAAAAAAATTAAGCAACGATTATCACTATTTTAATTCATCATTCTTTTGCGATTCGAGAGTCACGCCTTGAGCAACCTTCGAGTGTCCGATGTACAAAGTTGTGAAAGCGACTTAAGATAAACCTAGTTAATTACAAGACTAATGATAATTAACGTTAGTTAATTATCACGACTTCGCGACTCGACAGTTTTACCTTAGAACGATACCTTTGTAATCCTGATACCCGAGGTCGCGAGATTTATAAACTAATCATGATTAGTTAAGAACTTAAGTTTGATCAAAGTCAATTAACCAAATAACAATATCGTGAATTTGGGGTTCATGGCCCAAGACTAAGAATAAAATCGTCCCAGACTGCGAATGCCAAAAAAGGATTAAGAAATAATTACAATTAATTAAATGATTAAACTGGATTAATTAACATCTTAAACAACTTTAAACCTGTGGAGCTTATGGGTAACGAATTGAATGTTTCTACGATCATCCCAAGTCATGAAATATCGATTATTTATGGAATTTATAAGAGAATTAGGAAAATGATTGAAAGTAAGATCCTGCTTTATTTCTAAAACTTTCGAATTAAACGCCGTGTCAGCAAGGACCCGCACAGACTCGAGTATTCTAAAAGAAAGAATTTCAGTCATTATTTGAATTTCATTCTAGTTTCATAGAGCCATTTTAGCGAGATAATATATCTCGAGATTAATTTTGTATTTTCATCCTCTGTAACAGGAAATATATCTCGAGATTAATTTTGTATTTTCATCCTCTGTAACAGGAAATATATCTCGAGATTAATTTTGTATTTTCATCCTCTGTAACAGGAAATATATCTCGAGATTTTATATCATGGCTCCACAGAAAATGCCCAAAATAACTGGTGAAAGTTTAGGTCACAGTTCAGACATTATTTCTGATACCTCACCTAGAAACATCGACATAGTCAAAACATGGACACATGTTTTCAACATCTTGCAATACAAGCTGATAAACTACCCAGATGACTCGAGCGACAACGAGAAAGATGATTTGTATATCAAATACAAAGTGGTCGCTCAGTCAGAGATGCAAAAGGTAGAAACAAGGCCGCGATGTTTTCCCTATTGTGATATGGTTAAATGGGTGCTGGACCATGTAGATGTCCCAACTAGGAAAATATTTAACGCGTAGAAGGTGGTTGTTGGGACATTCAGGCCAGAGCATCTGCAGGAGATGTACAAATTTTCTCCCACACCCAATTTTACTTACAATGCTGAATTATTGGAGGGTTTCAAAAAGAAAGAATGCAAGCAATTTGGAAAAAGCTTATTCGACCTGATCAAGGATTGTTGCTCACACCCTGAAAATTTCAGAGTGGACACTCATGGTATATACACAATCCCTTCCTTACAGCCACAATTTATGTATGTAGCGATGATGGTATGCAGGCTTTATGGTAGAGAGAATATTGTGCATTTTTTTCTCCCATGGGTACCATTTATCCACATAGTAGCAGAGGGGTACTCCTTTGACAGGGATAATCTTTTGTCAGACAGTTTGGCCAACCAAGTTACAGAATATCAAGCACAAAAGGTGAGTGGGAAACCAGCTTCATTTTTCATGTTTGTGTACATTATGGATGCCGTTTTCTTTATGACACATTTTCCATTAATGAGATGGAGCTGGAATCCAAAGAACGCAGAGCCTACTCATGTGTACCACTCCAAACTCTGGGAATATAAAGCCAAGGACTTCGTCTATTATATTTTCAACTGTGTAATGGTGCCAATGCATGTCGTTATCTACGACCATCCACCTCCTAGGATCTCAGATAAAGTCATGACAAACTTAAAAAATGTGGCAGACTGGTACCTAGAAGAAAAGTTAAAGTATATTAGGGATTTTCACTGCTTTGTCCCCCCTTATGCCCTACCACTATTTTTAACCGATAAGATAGTATGTTGAGAAATCTCCAGGAAAACTGTGCTTGGCGGGATAAGCAAAGAACTCAAAGGAGTTCAGAAAAAGGTATGGACGTCTTTTCCCATACACATTGGTACATATTCTTTATTATATTTCGGCCATGCCAAAGTGGAGGCCATGGCCTTAGAGGAAATGAAACTAGTAGACATTGAATTTAAGAAACACGATCCTCATAGGGTCATGGGTAACCATATGGAAAGTTATGGTCTAAAAATATATGAGAACAAAGAGCCCCCCCATGACAAAATGTTTTAAGGAGAGAGATCCTACTCAGAAGTCTTAATTCGAGTTCGAGCTCTACTACCCGAAGATATGACCGATTTCTACAAATTCCAAGAACACCGGAAAAGTGGCCTCCCCAAATATTTGTAGGGGAAAACCTCAAAACCTTTAGGCGCACAAGAAATAGGAGCCCAAGGTTCAACGGATACAAATCCTAGCAAACAAGAAAATTAGGAGAACATAGAGGACACTCAGATCTCAAAACAAGAAATCAAGATCCCAAGCCAAGAGAAAAAACTCCCAGATATAGATACACCAGTTAAATAGGTCAAGGATCGAACAGGGACCTCCTCAAAAGGAGTAGGAGACACACCCTTGTCTCCATCAAATGAACCAGACACATATGATATCCAAAAACAAGCATCCAAAGAAATCAACAATCCCATTCCATCCATCACACCCTTACAATTGACCAAGGGGAACCCAAATGCAGAGATAATATCTGAAGAGGATTTGACACCTATCTCTATAGAAGAATTGCCTCCTAGTGATTTATTTTTTAGCAAGAAAAGGAAGGTCGTGGTGAAGAGAGAAACATATCAAAAAGCAGGTGCAATGGATAAAAAGCATAGAATATTAATGGATGGAGGAGATTTAGAAGAAAAAGAATTCGCCGATGACATAGCAGGAACATTGGGGGCTTATGCAACGACCAACCAATATTCAGTTGGAACCTTGAAGGAACGATTGAAACAAAGAGACCTGTTGATTAGCAAGTTACAGACTCATATAACATCTGTAGAGACAAATGCCAGGAATGAGGCATACAAAGATTTTGAACAAACCAGAGAATTTGACAAACAGGAAATCAAACAACTCAAATCTAATCTTGAGCAAATGCAACAGTCGGCTCAGATAAGTCAAGCACAGGTAAGTCAACAGGAGGAGTTAATAAAACAACTACAATCTAAATTAAATTCTATTGAAAGCTAGGTCATAAACATAAAGGTATTTCGAACTCAAGCCACAAAAATATGAAATAAGATAGAAGTATCCCAACAAAGTCTACTTACTAAAGTAGAAATCATCCAGGAACATTTTCAGTTGATAGATCAAGCCTTAGAAAAAATCACCTTAAGAGAGAGAGAAGCTAAGGTGGCTCGAAGTACCTTCCAGGAGGATATTATAGAAATGATGAAAGAGGAAATGGTCATCGCATCCAGATTATCCATTCGAGAACAAACCAGAGGTAACATTCCGTCAAAAGCGTGGGAGCATAATCTACCTTAGAACAAAAAAATGGTCAAAGAGGTGAGAGACTCTTGTGAAGAAACATTTATCCTAATAAATAAAAAATTGCTAGATATCAATAAGGAGAATAGCTTTGGAACGTTGGGCAAGATTAACATAGTTAAACATCTTCTAGATACGAAGGAAAATGTGGAAAGGGACCAAGTTGAACTATCTCAGATAAAGCTAGTCGATATTTCCCAAATAGACAAATGGTTGATAAAACCAAACCTACAGTTATTGTCTATCGTTTTAGAAGATAAGAAAATAGGAGAAAGATTACCACAGTTGGAGAGGAAGTGCTACACTTTCGAAGCAAATGACCAAACTGAACTTCCCAAATTAATATCGTAGTTGGTAGAAAAGTGTGTAAATTGTATTGAACAGGGGAAAGGGAAGACTTCTGGAGGCCAGTAATAAAATTTCTTATTCCATCCTATTTTGGAGCTAGAGGACAAAGAAAGGAAAACGCCCTACCAACATGAGGAAATACAAAGGACAACTAAGTGAAGCGTTTCATCTTTGCATTTGTAACCAAAAATTTTAGAATTATAGAATTCAAAACATTTTAATCTAGTATAAATATACATTTTGAGAAAGAAGCAAAGGCTTCTTTTTGCCGATTGTAAAGGAGAAGACTCTCTTCACTGAGAATTAATATAAATGCAGGCTAGAGATTCTACATCTCGTCTATTCTGAGTTATGTGTTCTTTGTCTTTTCATATTTCAACATACTTTCATATATTTTCTTTGATGAATGAAAACCACAATTTAATACAATCTCTACTGTGGTTATGTTATATTCAGTAATCTATTAACAAATAGATTTTCCTTTGTATTCACTATTAGTTAATACAATACCTGAATGTTGATTAGATGCTATACAAAGCAATACAAACAAATAAAGCAGAAAAGAAGGAGACCGAAGTACCAATCAAAGAAACTGAAAAAATTATAGGAGGTTTCAGCCTAGAAAATGAGATTAGCAAAATCAAAATACTGATACCTTTGGTTGAATTGGCAAAGAATCTCGTTTACCGAAAAAAAATCACCAAAATGATAAATTTTTCAGATATTGGAAGTCAAGATGACGTTATAAATTTGGAAGATGATAAGCCTAATATAATTTTTGGTCTGCATTTTGAAGGGGCCAGAGATACCGTTGCTCCTTTTTACATTAAACTAAATGTGCATGATCGTCTGCTACATAATTGCATGATGGATTATGGAGCCTCACATAACGTGATGCCCAAGGCTATTATTTATAGACTTGGCCTCAGAATTACCAGGCCGTATGGAGACTTGTATTCATTTGATTCAAGAAAAGTTAAATGTATGGGCATGATCAAAGACTTAGTAGTAAATATTGCACAGATCCCAGTAAAAAGTGTTTTGATGGATGTGGTTATTGCTGATATACCTATGAAGTATGGTATGCTATTATCTAGGTCTTGGGGTGCTAATTTTGGAGGATCCCTTCAGTTGGACAAGACATATGCTACGATCCCCATCTCCAGAGGACAGTTCACCCGATTATACCGGGAAACACGCCTGGCATATACTGTAAGTGATCCTCATAATCCTAGCAATTATCCTCTTTATGTCACTGATTAAGATCTTGGAAATTGTATTTTATCAATTGATGACGATATAGATGAATGTGTTGAAGATTTCATAGAAGAAAATAAAACAGAAAAGATAAAAGAAAGTGTATATAGTACTAGAATCTGGAAAATGTATTTCTATGGTGCTTCGTCATTTGAAGGAGCAGGCGCAGGAGTACTCTTTGTAACACCTGGAGATGAGTTTATCATTCCTTTATCTTACAGACTATAGTGGGAAATAGACTACACGAATAATGTATGCGAGTACAAAGCCCTGGTCTTGGGACTAGAAGCTACCAAAAAGTTAAACATAAAAAACTTGGAAGTCTATGGAGATGTGGAATTAATTGTAAAGAAAGTAAATCGACAGTACCAGGCCAAACACCCGAGATTGAGATCTTATAGAAACTGTGCCTGGGATTTAATGGAATTTTTTTTCTCATCAGTTAATGTCCATCACATTCCCCGTACAAAAAATCTGCAAGCTGATTCATTAGACAAAGCAACCTCAACTTTCACACCTCCTATAGCTTTTAAACTCAAGTATCACATAGAGATGAGGCACAAACCCCCCATACCAAACAATATACAACACTAGCAGGTGTTCGAAGACGATGAAAATATCATAAAGTTCCTTGAAATGGTGGAAGACTTTGCCGAGACGCATATTGACCAAGAAAACCAGAACGACCATACTTGGATTATGCAAGAAAGGGAAGATCCTCAAGAGTTCCAATAAAAGATCGCGAATCATCGCATGTTAGTACTAAAAAACAACCAAATCCCAAAAGGTCTAATCCCCTTAGAAATGACATGTTAGTACTATTTGACAAAAATGACATGCCCTTAAAATATACTTTGCAACCTCAACCAGAAGAAGTCGAATATTGCGATATAGGTACCAAAGAAAAGCCTAGAATAGTAAAAATATCAAAATATGTTCCTCCTAAGATGAAAGGTAAGTATGCAAATTTACTTGAGCAATATAAAAACATTTTTTCTTGGTATTATGATGAGATGAAAAATTATGACACTACTGGGATTGAACACAATATTCCCTTAAATCCAGGTGTCAAACCTTTCAGACAGAAGATCAGGCAAATCAATCCCATATTATTACCCGTGGTCGAAAAAGAAGTTAAAAAACTCTTGCAAATTCTCATATGTAATTTCCTTTCCTATTTAATAAAAGTGTGTGTCTGAGGACACGTCTGTCATTATTGTGGTATCAGAGATCTAGTAATGAAGCTGAAATGAGGAGGAGATTAGCTGATCTGAGGAGTATATTTCAACTCTACAGGCCAGCGCACTCCATCAATAAATTGGTTAGTTTTTTTTTAAAGGGGAAAAGAAATTTTATGTTTTATGCAATTATTTCTGTTCCTTAAAGAGAAATTAATTTAATTAATTTATTTTGTTTATCACTCTATTCGCAAGAGATATGAGAATGTCATAATGAGTCCCTCCATAAGTTGATCCCAGGCCACAAATCTCTCGATGCTTATGTACTTGTCTTTATCTTTGGTAATGCATTGAACGTTGAGAAGAAAGGAATTCAAAGTTGCGAATACCATTCGAACAATGTTTAGGGAATTTCCTGTTTCACATCTGAACTCCAACAATTATTATTGTTAGCATAATTCAAGCCTGTGATGTCATGGATAATGCACAGTGAACTAAACTAGCTTCAAAACTTAAAAAAAGAGATAAATTGAAAGAATATGAGCTTCGGTATTATTTATTTGATAAATATCACTCGTCCAAGATGGAAATTAATTTAGTTGTCCTACACAAGGAAATTAACATGTTCACAACCTAAATTAAAGAATTTAAACCAAGACAGGTGCAATCTTTGGATTTGCTTGATATTTTGCCAAGTTCGCGGGATTCTTAATCACATCTTGAAGTGTTGTCATCATATCTAGATCGCTGAATGTAGCCATCAGATCTCGATCATTCGATATTTTTCTCATATCAACATCACCAGGAATTCCACCCGGGAAGCCGCTGGGCATTCCACCTGCGGGCATTCCACCAGCCGCCAGCCACCCCAAATCAATCTGTTGGGTTCTTGGTTGTTGGCCCTGCTGTCAATATTCAGGCATCAGATGTGTGATATTCCCATCTTCTACAGCGTATCCATGCTCGACGACTATGCTCCAACGTATCCCATCAGAAAATTGTGCCCTCAGGAAGTTCAAAATCGTCCTCCATTTGCTATGTTTCTAAAGAAAATTACACACTAGAAATGAGATAGAAGCTAAATAGAATCATAAGCAAAGCAGATGAGCAGCGCGATGATCTGAATTCTTTGCATGCTTCCATGCATCCTCTAACCATGTTATCTAGAGTTTGAAAGGATGTAACTGATGTTTTTGAGCAAAGAGAGCAGAGACGAGCCTTCGACTTCCATTATTTCCATTAATTTGATCTTTTGATTTTTTTTTGGGGGGGTAACAATTTTTTTGTGACTCAGTAATTTTACTTTGAGGGGGGTTGAATTTGCAAGAGCATTGTAAGGAGTAAGGACTAAAATTTTCAATAGCATTGTAAGAAGTGAAATTTTCAAAGTTACTTGGAATTTGACTAGAGCCAAGTGCCAAGCTCAGTCATTTTTCCCTTGTTTCAACGACTATACGAGGGTCAAGGCCAAGCTCTGATAGATCATTTTTTGTGTGATGCGTCTGGTGTGTTTCTCATATTGATATATTTTTCTTGCTTCTTTTTTGGTGAGAAGATTCAACGCTACAATGTCGAAGTTAATTAGTTTGTTCTCTGACTCCGATAAACTTGAAGGCACAAAATCATACAAGACATAGAAACGTCTCATTGAAAGCACTCTCATTTATAATGAACTTTGGAGTGATATATGCAATGAAGATACTAAGACAAACAAGCCTACATATGAAACTACATTAACAAAATGGGAAGTTAAAAATTCCAAAGCATTAGCACTCATTAAATCTTCAGTTAATGATGAGATGTATGTTCACATTGAAAATCCTAATGATGCATGGTCTGGTTTGAAAGTTTTTAAAGATTTATTTGATACTCAACCTGAATCCAAGAAAGTTGATCTTCAAATAAAGTTGATCCAATAGAAATTTACTGAAGGAGGTGATGTACATGAATACATTTCCAGACTTAAGAACATTAAGCAGGAAATACTAAATGTTGGTTTTCAAGCGGTAGATGATAGTTTCATGACCACAATTTTTATTGCTGGATTGCCTGCTTCTTGTACACATTTTTTGGAAACTTTACAAATAACTGGAAAGTTAGACAAGCTTAGGTTTGATGTTCTAAGTGAAATGTTATCTCAACACAACAAAACATTTTGAAAGAAAAATCAAGTTGGGGAAGATGTTTTTTTCACCGAAGCCAGCACAAGTAAATCTTCAAGTGACGGTTCTAGAAGCACAGGAAGAGGATATTTTTTACAAGGTCGTGGTCGAAGACAAAGTAAAGAATTTTTTTTTTAGATAGGAACAATTTTCAAGGAAGAGGAAACAATCAAGGCAGAGGGTATTTTCAAGGTAGAGGAAACAGTCAAGGCAGGGGGTATTTTCATGGAAGAGGAAATAGTCAAGGTAGAGGCAATTTTCAAGGCAACAGTCAAGGCAGAGGAAAAACTCCACACCGAGGTCACAACAAAGGAAGAGGACATAATGAAGGAATAGGAAGATATTTTAGTCAAATTCTTTGTAGAAGATGTAACAAAGTTGGTCATTATGCAGAGGATTGTCGAACTTCCATTGATAAAATTTCCAAGTTTCATCAAAACACAACACAATTTACAAATGATCGAGATGATGATGGTTTAGAATATGTATTTACCTCATCTTCATCATTACAGATTTCAACTTCTTTTCAAAGTGATTATGAAGATGCTTGGATTCTAGATTCAAGATCATCTCAACACATGACTTTCAGACGTGACTTCTTTTGGAATTTTCAAGAATGCCATATTAATTCAGTCTTTCTTGCAGATAATACCAAACATACTCCTTATGGAAAAGGAGTCGTTAAAGTTTATTTACATGATATTGGAGAACATATGATTTCAAATGTATGGTATGTACCCACCTTTAAAAAGAATTTGTTGTCTTTAGTCACGATTCGATAAGCATGGCATGAGGTGATTATGGAAGATGGATTAGTTAAGATTAATTCAGTAAAAGAGAATATGAAAACAATGATGACAATTTATGAAGATGGAAAGCTATTAAGGATGAAAGGGACAGTTATTCCAAGACATTCAGACTTTGTAGGAACAGTAAGTACAAGTATTTCACCTATCAGATTGTGGCATGTGAGATATGGCCATCTCAACTTTGAAAGTCTCTCTCAACTGCAAAAACAAGGGATGGTTAAGGGACTTCCCACTTTCAAAAAGGAAAATTCAAAATGCGAAGCATGCATTTATGGCAAACAAAGTCGAGAGAGTTTTTCAACAAGTTCATGGCATGCAAATAGGCGGTTGCAACTAGTACACATTGATGTTTGTGGACCACTAGAAATTTCTTTAGGTGGTTGCAAATATTTTTTACTCTTCATTGATGATTTTAGTAGAGTAACTTGGGTTTACTTCTTGAAGAAAAAGTTAGAAGTATTTGATAAGTTTAAGATATTTCATCAACTTGTTGAAAATGAAGTTAAAGAAAAGATAGGCACTCTCAGGACATATAATGGAGGGTAATTCACTTCTAATGAATTCAAAACTTATTGCACAGACACTAGGATAAGAAGACATCTTACAAATTTCTACATTCCTTAGCAAAATGGAGTCACAGAAAGAATGAATCACACCTTGTTAGGAATGGAAAGATCTATGTTAAGCTTTAAAAGGTTAAGTTCTACATATTGGGTAGAAGCAATCCATACAACTATATACTTAAGGAACAGATCCCCAACTTCTTCTTTGGATGGAATCACACCTTATGAAGCATGGATTGGTTTCAAACCTCAAGTTAAACATCTTAGATTTTTTGGATCAATGTGTTATGCCTTAGTTCCGAAAGAAAAATGAAATAAGCTTGACTCAAGAAGCTTGAAATGCACAATGACTGGGTATTCTGATGAGAAGAAAGGGTACATAATTTTGTCCAATGGAAAATTGATTGTGAGTAGGGATGTGGTTTTTGATGAAACTGAAAGTAAGAGTGCTGAAGAAATCAAAAGTCTTCTTAAAAAGTTAGAAACTAAAGGTAATCAAAGCAAAGGAAAAATGCAAAGTCAACCAAATTCATATAATTGGTATGAACTTGATTTTTCTTCATCTGAAGATGATACCTCCAGTCAATTTACTTCAACAACATCATCTGGGTGTTCTAGCAGTTCATCCGACTCTCCTAGCAACAACAGTTCATCTGAAAATGATTCTCCACCTCCAGTATCTTCAACTAATCGACGAGCATCAGTTTACATTAATCCAATTTACAATAATGGAAATTCCGATCCCAAAACAAGTGCACATCAACTACCAAAATGGGTAGTTCAACTTTTGAAAGATGTAAGTCCCTATGAGAAGAATAAAACAGGGACAAGGGGATCACACAACAGTGAAGGAAATTTTGCCTTGGTAGAAAATGATTTTACTGAACCTTCCACATACAAAGAAGCAGTAAAACATAAAGAATGGCAACAGGCTATGGTTGAAGAGTATCAAGAATTCATTGATAAAAACACTTGGAAACTTGTTGATTGTCCTATAAGTGTTAAACACATCAGATGCAAATGGGGTTACAGAATTAAATACAACCAACATGGAGAAATTGACAAGTATAAAGGATGACTTGTGGCTAAAGGTTTTGCGCAGTAGGAAGGCATTGATTACGAGGAAACTTTTGCTCCTACTGCTAAATGGAATACCATCCAATTAACACTTGCATTGGCCGCTCATAAAGGTTGGAAAGTTCATCAAATGGATGTAAAAAGTGCTTTTCTCAATGGATACTTATAGGAAAATGTATATATGCAACAACCACCAAGTTTTGAAATTGTAGGGCAGGAACATAAAGTCTGCAAATTAATTAAGGCTTTATATGGGTTAAAGCAAGCTCCCCGAGCTTGGTATACCAAAATGGATGAATACCTTAGGAAAGTTGGTTTTCAACGAAGTGAATCTGATGATACTTTGTATATCCATCAACAGGGTCCATATCTGGTGATTCTTATTATGTATGTCAATGATTTGATCATTACAAGAAGCAATGATGATCATATTGCACAGGTGAAAAAGGAGTTACATGCAGGTTTTAAGATGACTGATTTAGGACTACTTCACTACTATCTTGGAATTGAAGTATCTCAACATCCACATCATATTTTCATTTCTTAGAGTAAGTATGCAACATAAATTCTTCAGTGGTTTGGCATGCAGGATTGGAAACCATCCCTTACCCCTATGGAACAAAACTTGAAACTTTCAAAATTTGAAGGGGGGGAAATGGTAGACAAAACTATTTATAGACAGTTGATTCGAAACTTGATTTATTTGACAAACACTCGACCAGATCTATCTTATGCAGTCAGTATTGTTTCATGATTTATGCAGAAACCACGGGACAACCACTGGAATGCAGCCAAAAGAGTTCTTTGATATATTCAAGGAACAAAAGATTTGGTCTTCTTTACAACAAGACTAAAAATTTTGTACTTGGTGGATTTTCAGATGCCGATTTTGCCAGAAGTATTGATGATCGATCATCAACATCAGGTTATTTAATGAACATGGTTTTAGCAGCAGTGTCTTGGAATTGTAAGAAACAAGCTACGATTGCTACTTATACAGCAGAAGAAAAATACATCTCAGCATGAGAGGCAACATGTGAAATTGTTTGGTTACACACAATTTTACAGGACTTGGGCATTTCTCACTCAGAAGCTACATCATTATTCATTGACATCTAGTCAGCCATTAAGCTGGCCAAGAATCGAATTTTTCATTCAACGACAAAGCACGTGGACACCAAGTATCATCATATCAGATCACTTATTGCAAAGGATGTCATCACAACAATTTATTGTCCTTCAAAAGATCAGATCTCTGACATTTTCACGAAACCTCTTGGCAGAATAAAATTTACTATGTTCAAGGATGAACTTGGTATGTGTTGTGATGTATCCTTGAATCATAGTGGGAATGTTAGATAATCCAAAATAAAAATATCATAGTTTAATAAGCTAGAATAAAATGATTATTAATTTAGGATATCAAATTTATAATGTAGAACATTTGATTAATAAATGGAGACATTTAGAAATAGAGTATTGTTGTAAAAGATATGACTCTAGAAAGGTGTCGTATCTTAGGCTCTAAATTAGGAGTATAGTTAGAATATTGTTAATATAGCATTTATTGTAAATGGACACTTGTTTATTTAATAAGTGATCCATAACTAGAGTTTGTTAGGACATTTAGCTTATATATAGCTCATTGCAAGAGTGTTGAGTAGTTCGGGTGTAAACTCTTGCAAATTCTCATATGTAATTTATTTTCCTATTTAATAAAAGTGTGTGTCTGAGGACACTTCTACCATTATCAGGTACTTTGAGTGGGTAGCCAATTTGGTTACAGTTAGGAAGAGGAGCGAAGAAATCAGTTTGTGTGGATTTTAGAAATTTAAATAAATCATCTCTCAAAGACAATTATCCACTACCCAAAATGGACCATGTTCTAGAAAAAGTGGTCGGAGAAAATAGAATGTCAATAATCAACAGTTTTTCCTGTTACAATCAGATTGTTGTTAACGAAGACGATAAAGAAAAGACATCATTCACCACCTAATGGGGTACATTTATGTATGAAAAAATTCCTTTTGGTTTGATGAATGCAGGTGATACTTTCCAATGAGCTATGGATATCACCTTCATCAACAAAAAAGATAAATTCGTCATTATTTATCTCAATGATCTGACCATTTTTTCCAAATCTAATGAAGAACATCTAATCCACCTCAAGCAAACATTTGAGAAATGTCGCAAATTTGGTTTGTCTCTAAATCCAAAGAAATCTCACTTTCGATGCAAGAAGGTAAACTCTTGGGCCATATTGTATCTCGAGACATAATTAAAATTCATCCTAAAAGGGTCAAAGCTATTGACACTATAAATATTCCTAGAAATGTAAAAGAAATGTAGTCATTTTTAGGGAAAATAATTTTTTTGAGGAGATTTATCCTGAACTTTGCTGAAATTGTGAAATTGATTACATATATGCTCAAGAAGAACAATGAAGTTAAATGGACCATCATTCACACACATCAAGAAAGTTATAGGTGAAGCACCTGTACTGGAAAGCCTTGATTATCTACAGGGATTTTTGATTTTTTCGTTTGCATCCGAACATACAATTGTGGCGGTACTCCTCCAAAAGAACGAAGAGGGTTTTGAGCAACCAATAGCGTTTTTTAGTAAGAGCCTTAGAGACGCGGAGTTGAGGTACGACATAATGGAAAAAAAAGCATATGCCATGGTGAAAGAACTAAAAGCTTTCAGAACCTACGTATTGCATTCCAAGATCGTTGCATATGTACCCACCAGTTCCATTAAAGATATATTGGTTTAGCCCGATAGTGATGGGAAGAGGGGCCAGTGGCTTGCTAAAATTCAAGAATTCGATCTAGAGGTAAAACCAACAAATCTCATAAAGGGACAAGGTTTGGATAAACTACTAGCCAAATCAAATTTCAGAGCGCTTGGAATAAATAACCTACAAGAACATGAAGGATACTTCGACATAGACGAATTCGATGACTAGATACCCATAACCAGAACCGAGGAGACGTTTTCATCTTCAGTTTCGTATAAAGACATAGTATCTTATCTTCTGACTCTAAAATTCCCAAACGATATGTCTCCATCTAAGACTAGGACATTGAAATTACATGCAGTGAAGTATTGTATCTCAGAAAGCCAGTTGTATTGGAAATATCCTCTAGGTTTTCTACTAGTTTGTTTAGTATAATCTGAAACATAAAGAGTTATAAATGAATTTCATGAAGGAGTGTGTGAAGGACATCACGCATGGACATAAACAACCTATAAAATCCTGAGAGAAGGATATTATTGGCCTAATTTATTCACAGATGTGAACGCCAAAGTCAGAGCCTGTAACGCTTGCCAATTATTTCCAGGAAATAAGAAACTCTCGGTGTTACCTTTGGTCATGGTTAAAACAAAAGCTCCTTTTTAACCATGGGGGTTACATTTTATAGGAGAAATCAATCCACACTCAAGCGTGCAACATAGATGGATCCTGACCACTACTGATTATTTCACTAAATGGGTAGAATCTTTCCCGACCAGGAAAGTGACAGATTCGGTGGTAATAAATTTCTTGGAGGAAAATATATTATCTAGATTCGGCTGTCCCTGGAAGATAGTTACAGATAATGCCCAAGCATTCAAATCTATGGAAATGGTCATATTTTTCCAAAAATACAATATTGTGTTGGGTCATTCTACAACGTACTATCCTCAAGGAAATGGATTAGTTGAGTCACCAAACAAAATCTTAATCACCATAATAAAAAAGGTTTTGAACGAAAATAAGAAAGCCTGGCATGTGCATTTGAAATATGCCTTGTGGGAAAATCGGATAGGCACCAAGAAATCAATCGGTACTTCTCCATTTCAAATGGTATATGAGACCGATGTGATATTACCCATTAATTTGGCTCTACCTGTAAAGAAAATTTGGCAAGATGAAAAGAAGAACCAAATCATGTCACAAGAAGAATAAATCAACTGATCGAAGTTCAACAAAATAGGGCTGAAGTGGATGAAAAACTTCAGAAATGTCAAGACAACATGAAAGCCTTGTTTGATCATAAGGATAAAGATAGGGAATTCCTCCCTAGCGACCTAGTTTTGAAATGGGATGCTAGGAGAGAAGATTCAGCCAAACATGGAAAATTCAATCATATCTGGTATGGACCATTTAGAGTTGCAGCCTCCGAAGGGAATAACTCATTTCTTCTAGAAAATTTGGATGGTAAAATCCTCAACGCCCCTATCAACGGGCGTTATATTAAGTACTATATGCAATAAATGATTTCCAAAATCCCATTGTATATACTGGTTTGTGTTTTCTGTTTTTCACAGTTTTAGGCAAGTCTTACTTCCACCGCAAATAAAACAGGTTATTGATTTTAAATAATTTACTCATCGAACACTTTGACTCATAAAACCTTGACACTCTTCGTGTTGTTTTTACGCAGGATTGTTGTCGATAGCTCAAACATTCCAAAGGAGACAAACAAGTGGTCGTATATCAAAAATATTGGTTATCCCGAAACAGGTGATAAACAAATAATTTACTTAGATAAGAGCGAAATGGCGAATCAAAGGTATGAGTCTCTAAATTATTTGAATTTCCAAAGAATATCACCTAGTGCAACAATGGTCTTATATGTATAAAGATACTCGCTAGATGTATTGTCAAAAGAACAATTTTCAAAATAAATCATAAAAGCAATCATCTAGATAAAATTAAAATAAATGGAAACAAAAGAAGTAAAATGAACTCAGAAGAACATTTTTCAAAGGTCGAGTTTGCGTTATAGCAACCACGTTTATGAAAACCAAAACCTCCTCTATCACCCTGTTCATATTTATTTTTTTCCCCTTGACTCCAGATGCCTCCCCATGGCCTCCATAGAGGAAGGAGGGGTCAAACTTTACCTCTGAAATATGACAAACAAATCTTTAGAAAAAGGGCAAGTCCTCATGGCTCCTCGGGTTCCTACTGAACAAAAGCATGTATAAGCTAATCCTAACCCTCTTAGTTCTTTTAATAGGTTTTAAATGATTAATCTTGCTCAGAAGAAGGCCCCTGGAAATAAAGAGTCCCCCATAAGTTTTCCTATAGACTAAGATGTGTTGAAAGGTCAAAATAAGACTTGTCTAGAGTAATCAAAGTGAGTTAACAGACCTCTGTTGCCAAAATTATTAACAGATATCATCCCTAGCATACTTTATACAAATTGATTGCCCCCACTTCATGTTCTAAAAAGAAAGTATAAGACATATGGTGAAAGGAAATTCACAAATGATTTCCCCCATCTAGTCCAAAAAAGAGATGATGAAAGGAAATTCATTAAATGATTGCCCTCATCTCATCATTTAAATGCAAAGTTACAAACTGAAGTGGTGAAAGGAAATTCAATGAAGGAAATTAGATAACTTCACAGGGGTACTGAACAGGCTCACTGGTAGTGAAGCAATGTCTGAGATATCTGTAAGGCTGTTATACATGAATTATATTGTACTCTGGTAACCAATTTTCTTTTGGACTAGATCTACATCCCAAGTTCACACAGGACTCCCTGATTAAAAAACATCGAAATTACTTTGACTTGATGTAAGAAAGATCGAAAAAACCTATTAGAAATCCTAAGGTTGTTTTGATTATCTTAAGCAGATCCAAAATACATTTTAAGGAAGAGGGAGTCATCAAAGGACCTAAAATTGAGATTAGTAAATGATTAAGTTTCAAAATATTTCATAGATAAAGATGAAACCTTAGACTCTCTCTGTACCCTCTTTCTGAAAACGTTTCACAAAAACAAAGTAATGACTCCATTCACCAAATAAATGCATGTGGTATACTGTTTTTCTCGTCCCGCAGGGAGACGAGATCCCTAGATGGAGCCTATGTTGGAACACATATATTTTTTCAAATACTCCAGTTACCAAAGGTTGAAGCTTCCCTTTCTTTTAAATAACAAAAACGATAACCATAAACCCCAAATCTTGGATTTTGGTATTTCGCAGATCTAACGGTTATACGTATCAAAGCTCCTAATGTCTCGACATGTGAAATAACGAAGTTAGGTTAAGTTTAATCATGATCGTCAAAAAATTAAGCAACGATTATCACTATTTTAATGCATCGTGATTTTGGGATTTGGGAGTCACGCCTCGAGCGACCTTTGAGTGTCCGATGTAAAAAGTTGTGAAAGAAACTTAAGATAAGCCTGGTTAATTACAAGACTAATGATAATTAACGTTAGTTAATTATCACGACTTCGCAACTCGATGGTTTTACCTTAGAATGATACCTTTTTAATCCTGATATCCAAGGTCACAAGATTTATAAACTAATCACGATTAGTTAAGAACTTAAGTCTGATCAAAGTCAATTAACCAAATTGCAATATCACGAATTTTGGGTTCATGGCCCAAGACTAAGAATAAAATCGCCCGAGACTGCGAATGCCGAAAAAGTATTAAGAACTAATTGTGATTAATTAAATGATTAAACTAGATTAATTAATATCGTAAACAACTTTAAACCTATGGAGCTTACGGGTAATGAATTAAATGTTTCTACGATCATCCCAAGTCATGAAATATCGAACATTTATGGCATTTATAATCCAATTAGGAAAATGATTGAATGTAATATCTTGGTTTATTTCCAAATCTTTCAAGTTAAACGTTGTGTCAGCAAGGACCCACACAGACTCGAGTATTCTAAGAAAAAGAATTTCAATCATTATTTGAATTTCATTCTATTTTCAAAGAGCCATTTTAGCGAGATAACCACGGTTTGTATTTTCATCCTCTATAACAGGAAATATATCTCGAGATTTTATATCATGGCTCCATGGAAAACGCCCAAAACAACTGGTGAAATTTCAGGTCAGATTTCAAACATTATTTCTCATACCTCGCCTAGAAACATCGACATAGTCAAAACATGGACACAGGTTTTCAACATCTTGCAATACGAGCCGATAAACTGCCCAGATGACTAGAGCGACAATGAGAAAGATGATTTGTATATCAAATACAAAGTGGCCACTCAATCGAAGATGCAAAAGGTAGCAACAAGGCCATGAATTTTTCCCTATTGTGATATGGTTAAATGGGCACTGGACCACGTAGAGGTCCCGACTAGGACAATATTTAATGCACAAAAGGTGGTTGTTGGGACATTCAGGCCAGAGCATCTGCAGGTGATGTACAAATTGTCTCCCACACCTAATTTTATTTACAATGCCAAATTCTTGGAGGGTTTCAAAAAGAAAGAATGCGAGCAATTTGGAAAAAGATTATCCGACCTGATCAAGGATTGGTGCTCACGCCCTAAAACGTTCATAACATGCACTCATGGTATATATGAAATCCCTTCCTTATAACCACAATTTATGTATGTAGCGATGATGGTATGCAGGCTTTATTGGAGAGAGAATATTGCACATTTTTTTCTCCCATGGGTACCGCTTATCCACACAGTAGTAGAGGGGTACTCCTTCGACTGGGATAAATTGTTGTCAGACATTCTGGCTAGCCAAGTTACAAAATATCAAGCACAAAAGGTGAGCGGGAAAGCAACTTCGTGTTTCATGTTTGCGTACAATGTGGATGTCGTTTGCTTCATGACACCTTTTCCATTAATGAGCAGGAGTTGGACTCCAAATAACGTAGAGCCTACTCATGTGTACCACTCCAAACTTTGGGAAGATAAAGCCAAGGACTACGTCTATGAGATTTTCAACTGTGTAATGGTGCCAATGCATGTTGTTATCTACGACCATCCACCTCCCAGGATCCCAGATAAAGTCGTGACAAACTTAAACAACGTGGCATAATGGTACCTAGAAGAACAATTCTCATATATTGGGGTTTTTGGCTGCTTTGTCCCCCCTTATGCCCTACTGCTATTTTTACCAGACAAGCTAGTATGTCAAGAAATCTCCAAGAAAACTGTGCTCAATGGGATAAGAAAAGAACTCAAAGGAGTTTAGAAAACGGTATGGCCATCTTTTCCCATACACATTGGTACATATTCTTTATTAGATCTCGTCCATGCCAAAGCGGAGGCCACGACCTTAGAGGAAATTAAACTTGTAGACATTAAATTTAAGAAACACGATCCTCATAGTGTCGTAGGTAACCATATGGAAAGTTGTGGTCTAAAAATATATGAGCATGAAGACTTCCCCCCATGAGGAAATTTTCGAAGGAGAAAGATCCTACTCATAAGTCTTAAGTCGAGTTTGAGCTTTGCCACCCGGAGTTATGAACGATTTCTACAAATTCTAGGAACAACAGAAAAGTGGCCTCCCCAAATTATTGCAGGGAAAAACCTCAAAAACTTCAGGGGCACAACAAATAGGTGTTGGATCATGTTGTCATTGATGCCAATGGTTTGTCATTGATGCCAATGGTTTGATTACTTGGGAGATTGTTGGATCATATGTCATTGATGTAAATGGTTTGGTTTGAT
>JZKD02S2142556.1:63092-75492 GCA_000966675.3 Picea glauca
GAATAAATGTTGAATGCTAATTGATGAGTTTTTGTGCAAGAGGGCAGTTTTGGGAAAAAGAGCCCCACACTCATTCACCCCCCCTCTAAGTGTGGTAGGTGTGTCCAACAATAGGAGCCCAAGGTTCAGCGGGTACAAATCCCGGCAAACAAGAAAATTAGGAGAGTGCAGAGGACACTCAAACCTTGAAACAAGAAACCGAGATCCCAAGCCAAGAGAAAAAACTCCCAGAGATAGATACACCAGTTAAACAGGTCAAGGATCGAACAAAGAACTCCTCAAAAGGGGTAGGAGACACATCCTTGTCTCCATCAAATGAACCAGACACAAATGTTATCCTAAAACAAGCATACAAAGAAATCAGCAATCCCATTCCATCTGTCACACCCTTACAATTGACCAAGGGGAACCACAATGCAGAGATAATATATAAAGAGGATTTGACACCTATCTCTATAGAATAATTGCCTCCTAGCAATTTATTTTTTAGTAAGAAAAGGAAGGTCATGGTGAAGAGAGAAGCATATCAAAAAGCAGGTGCAACGACTAAAAATTATATAACATTAAAGGATGGAAGAGCTTTAGGAGAAGAAGAATTCGTCGATGTGATAACAGGAACGTTGGGGGCTTATGCAACAACCAACCAATATTCAATTGGAACCTTGAAGGAACAACTGAAACAAAAAGACCTGTTGATTAGCAAGTTATAGACTCAGATAGTAGTCGTAGAGATGAATGCCATGAATGAGGCATACACAAATTTTGATCAAACCAGAGAAGCTAACCAACACGAAATCGAACAACTCAAATCTAATCTTGAGCAAATGCAACAGTCGGCTCAGACAAGTCAAGCACAGGTAAGTCAACAAGAGGATTTAATAAAACAACTGCAATCTAAATTAAATTCTGTTGAAAGCCAGGTCATAGACATAAAGGTATTTCGAACTCAAGCCACATAAATACAAAAGAAGATAGAAGAATCCCAACAGAGTCTACTTACTAAAGTAGAAATCATCCAGGAACATTTTCAGTTGATAGATAAAACCTTAGACAAAATCACCTTAAGAGAGAGAGAAGCTAAGGTGGCTCGAAGTACCTTCCAGGAGGCTATTATAGCAATGATGAAAGAGGAAATGGTCATCGCTTCCAAATTATCCATTCAAGAACAAGCCAAAGGTAACATTCTGTTAAAAGCATGGGAGCATAATCTATCAGAGAACAAAAAAATGGCCAAAGAGGTGAGAGACTCTTGTGAAGAAACATTTATCCTAATAAATAAAAAGTTGCTATATCTCGATAAGGAGAATAGCTCTGGAAATTTGGGCAAGATTAACATAGTTAAACATCTCCTAGATATCAAGGAAAATGTGGAAAGGGACCAAGTTCAACTATGTCAGATAAAGTAAGTAGATATTTCCCAAATAGACAAATGGTTGATAAAACCAAACCTACAGTTATTGTATATCATTTTAGAAGACAGGAAAATAGGAGAAAGACTGCCACAGTTGGAGAGGAAGTGCTGCACTTTCAAAGAAAATGACCAAACTGAACTTCCCAAGTTAATAGCCCAGTTGGTAGAAAAGTGTGTAAATTGTATTGAATAGGGGAAATGGAAGACTTCTGGAGGCCAGTAATACAATTGCTTATTCCATCCTATTTTGGAGCTAGAGGACAAAGAAAGGAAAATGCCCCGCCAGCATGAAGGAAGACAAAGGACAACTAAGTGAAGCGTTTCATCTTTTCATTCGTAACCAAAACTTTTAGAATGATAGAATTTGAAACGTTTTAGTCTAGTATAAATATACATTTTGAGAAAGAAACAAAGGCTACTTTTTGCCGATTGTAAAGGAGAAGACTCTCTTCACTGAGAATTAATACAAATGAAGGCCATAGATTCTACATCTCATTTATTATGAGTTATGTGTTCTTTTTCTTTTCATATTTCAACATACTTTCATATATTTTCTTTGATGAATGCAAATCAAAATTTAGTACAACCTCTACCGTGGTTATGTTATATTCAATAATCTATCAACAAACAAATTTTCCTTTGTATTCACTATTAGTTAATACAAGACCTGAATGTTGATTAGATGATATACTTTATACTTGATTGAAGATTAAATCAATCACTTTCTTCTTCTGTTACAAAGTAAGATTCTTCATCATTTGATGCCTTACTTTGATTAGAAGCTTTATGTTTTTCTTTCCATTCATTCTATATTCTGATTTTAACTCAGGTGCAAGAAATAACCTATGAGCTGTTCTAATATTAATTCATTTTAAAGGACTTTCTTTTGTTATTTATCTGGAAAAGGGAAAACATTGCAACATTTACCTCTTTTCCTGATGTCTGACATTATACTTGTAGCCTTAGTATAAACTCAGGAACAACAGTTCCAATGTCCCCTTCTTATCCAGGAACTTTCTCACCTGGTCAAACATCTGGGGAAAATCCTTTCCAAATATCAACCCTTTAGAAAATGAGACAAAATCATTAAAGACTTCATAAAAATGTTGGGAGGCCTTGTAAGTTGTGTCTCCATAATGTGTGATACCAGAAAGTTACTGGGTGAAATTCAAAGTTTACCTTCTTACACAGAGATAATATGGGGAATGGAAAGCAATGTGCTATCACGTAAATTAAATAAGATGACATAAATAATTTCTTCTCCCTTTTTGTATTGCGATAATTGGGAAGAGATTTCAATGGAAATCAACTTACCCCAATCGAAGATGGATTGTTCCTTCGCCATAAAATATAAAGATACAAAATCATCCGAGAAATGCTAGATGTAATTTCTTGTCCCATTATCCTTGTGAAAATCCATGCAATTTCCTGGAAAGGGTTTTTGAATGCACTAACCTATAATATGGCGATTTCCTCAGGGAGGGTCGCTGGGTCCTCTACGAATTACGGTAATAGGTCCAATCCATTATAGTGCTTATTTAAGAACTCCCTGCAATCCTTGCCCTTGAAAGTAAGTGTTGGCTCGGGAAGTCTTAACATATTTCAAAATACTTGAGGCGATATGGAGACTGGGGAATAGTCCCACAACTGGATAATCTGTTGGTTCGAAATATATCTCTCAATGCACCAGGTGACCAAATCCTTATAGCCAAAAACTTCAGTGACACAACCTGCTCACGCAATTCTTGATGTCCAGATAACTTCCTTCTAGGAAGAAGGGGATGATTAGTAGGAATAAGATCTTGACCACTGAAAACTCTGGTCCTTGCGCCCAAAAATATTCAACGTATCTCCACAGAAATGTTTTCGAGCTGCAGCGATAATGTGATGAGAACGATCCTTTGCTCCTGATAGTATTTAAAATGAACGATGGAGGAGGTTAATATAATCTCCTATAAATATTGGTTTAATGCATTTTAATGGGAGATGTCCTTGATCTTTTCTCTTATTAATTTCAATATTTTTGAACCCGTGTGGTGAGTTGTCACTAATAAAATAATAATTAATGTGCATTAGTAATCCGGAAATATCTTTTAAATGACAATGGTTGAGTTATCTTGAATGCGTTAAATTACCATTTAGGAAACCAATGAAAGAGGAAGAATTAAAGAGGAAATAAGATAACCATATAAACATATACATCTCTGAACATAAGCATGAAGAACAACAAACCATAAAACACCAAAGTGATAGCAGAGTTCGACAATCTCACCTACGTCTCTGGGCCTTTGTCTCAGTGGGATTTCTTATTTCTCTTCAAATATTTTCAAGTATATCATGAAAGTGCCAATGGATTACAACAATGAGTTGGTTGTGTTCTACTAGATCTTAAGAACCCATCAAAACTAATGACACTAAAATGAGATGAACAAAGCTCCCAGAAATGGCCTGCAAAGGTACGCTCCTCAATAGCTTCCCTACATGACAACATCTTTGGCTCAATATTTATGTAGCATAAACTTGCTCTGAACCTCCCTCCCATGGCTTCAAGAAGCCCTGGTTTACATAGGCCTGAATTTGGTAACCATCTCCCAACTTCCCCCCAAGATATGGCCTCAAAAAGGGCCCAAGATCCTCCAAAAATGGATCAAATCCCCTCAATCAGGCTGAAAATCCATTTAAAAATCATAAGATAAGGTTAAAAACCCACTTAATAACACATAACAAGGCACAACCCTCTTTCTTAGGGCTCCTAGTCACTTGGGTGCCTCCATGTGGCCATGTTCCATGCGTTGGCCCCTTATCCCTTATCTCATGGTCACATCTAAGGCCATGTGGCCTAGTTCTATTTCATCCATGCACTATATATTGTTAAGCCTCCTGGTCGTAGTTCGTAGGTTAAGCCCCTTGGTTGGTGGGCTAGACTGACTGACCGGGGGCTAACCCCTTATCCGTGCCAACCAATGAATACAAACATGGGTCATATGCTATATGTTCATGACCTGGGGTTAGAACAATGCACATGCCAATGGTTTTAAGAGTGAGGTTATATTTGCATAGTCATGTGGTAATATTGGTGTTAGGGGATGGGCATAGACCCCATCCCTTTTCTCCGCTCGTCTGAACTACATTAAAACTTAAATACATTCTTTGCACCAATGTTTAATAAGAAGCACCTTGGGCGGGTTGGTAGCCCTAGTCCTGCCAAACCATAGCCCGAAGGTGAGGTCACAGGGTCGACTCCCGTGAACTCCAAACATTTTTCCATAACTTCTAGCCAATGAATGGGTGCCACATGGTAGCCCATGTTTGGGCCATGTGGCACCTTCCTATTCACCCAAACAGATGCCATGCATCAATCGTTGATTGGTCCATGCAATTACCATGTGTCTTCCCTGTCACCTACCACTATACCTGCCACATGTCATACAACCCTGCCACTATACTTGCCACGTGTTGTATGACCCTACCACGTCCATCGTACGAACGTGCCACATGTCACCCTTGCAGTGGTGACATGTGTCACATGCTGATTGGTCCACCTATAATTGTCCATGTCAGTATCCATGTACCCTTCCACATCATCTGTACAGTCTTATGGCTTGTACAGTCAACTGCCACGTGGCACTGTATGGACTGTAGAATCATCAATTTTTTTGCCTGTTTGGAAAAATGATCAAACTGCGATATCTGGAGAATACGACATCTGTTTGAGCCCATTCAAGTTGCCTTGGGTTTGTAACATTGAGGCCTACTCACACATCTGTTTTGAAGAGATTTTGAGCAATTTGATTTTTAGGCCTTTCTGAGCCCCATCTGGCTCCTGAATCCAATTTTGGATCAATTAGGAAGGGAGTGAAGGTGGCGGAGATGGACGGGAGAGAAACATTACTTGAAACTTTTGTGAACCCAGGAGTCTGGGAACCCATGAATCAATGACAACATGAGGTGAATAATCGACTAAGTATGGAAAGGTGGGGCGATTAGATGGATTCATCGTAGGTAGAGTGAATATTGCGAGTTCGAGGAGTCTAGGGTCGAATTTTATATCACAAAATTTTTGGGTGAAAGATGTATATCATGGAACACGGGGCATGAAGTTCGATACTGCCAACTTGGGAACCCACGGTCATAAAATTGGCTAAGTATGGAAAGGAATGATAGTCAGTCAGATTGGTAATGTGAGGATATAGATGGAGATGAGGATTTGTGAGTCCTCCAACCCGGGAATCCTTGATCATATAAATGCAACTAAGTATAGATCCAGAAAGGGATAATAGAGGGGAAGAAGAAAAGGGGAAAATGGGTAAGTATAGAAGAGGGAAAAGAAAGGGAGAAAAGAACTTGGAAAAAATAAAAAAGGGAAGGCAATTTCTGGAAGCGCGAAACGACCTCAAAAACTTTGTAGATAACATTGGGATAGAATAATGTTGCATTCTTACTGTGATAATGCCTTCAAAAAACTAAAATAACCAACAATTTTTCCCAATTCAAGATTCACACAATTTTGTTTTCAAATTCCATAATATTCACCCCTGCCAATTTGATAATTGGGAGGTTGATTTGGTAGATCGAACTATCGATCAGTTCAGGCGAATGAGGTTCATCTAGGGTACATGTGAGAAAAGATAATTCTTGTATTAAGATTTTTTTGTATTGCAACCTGTGACAGTAATTGTGTCCTTATAGTATTTAAAATGAACGTTAGATGATTATAATATAATCTCTCGCAAATCTTGGTTTAATGCGTTTTAATGGGAGATGTCCTCGATATTTTTTCTTATTAATGCCAATATTTTTGAACCTGTGTGGTGAGTTGTCACTAATAAAATCATAATTAATGTGCATTGGGAAGGGTGCGAAGGTGGCGGGGATGGACAAGAGAGAAAAATGATTTGAAACTTTTGTGAACCCATGAGTCTATGAACCCCTGAATCTGTGACAATAGGAGCTGAAGAATCGACTAAGTATGGAAAGAGGGATCGGTCAGACAGACTCATCGTAGGTAGAGTGAATATTTCAAGTTTGAGGAGTCCAGGGTCAAATTATAGATCACAGAAGTTTTGGGTGCAAGATATATATCACAGAACATAGGGCACGAGAGTTTGATAGTGCCAACCCGGGAACCTGCGGCCATAACAGTGGCTAAGTATGGAAAGGAATGGTGGTCGATTTGACTCATGATGTGAGGATATAGATGGATATCAGGATCTGTGAGTCCGCCAACCCAGGAACCCGTGATCATAGAAATGAAACTAAGTATAGAACCAGAAAGGGATAATAGAGGGGAAGAAGAAAAGGTAAAAATGAGTAAGTATAGAAGAGGGGGAAAAAAGGGAGAAAAGAACTGTATCCCTCACATAAAAACACTTAGTCTAATAATTACAAGAGATAGAAACACATTAACTGTGGGAAAACAATTCTCATCTATGAAATATACTTGGATCTCGATAAACTCTGGTTCAAGTTTAAAGAGATTTTGTTTATATTTATTTCAATATTATTCATATTATTTTATTTTAATAGTATTTTTGTGGCCCAAATGTAGACCATGTTCCAATTTGAAGGGAGTTTTCGGCTCACAAATTTTTCTCAAATCCATTTTTATATGCAAGCATATTCTCAAATATGACAAGCTTCAATATCATTTTTATATGCAAGCATATTCTCAAATATGACAAGCTTTAATATATGCACAATATTAAATAGGGACATGACATCAACACTTTTGTTGATAACAGTGGGCTAGCATAATGTTGCATTCTTACTGTGATAATTCCTTGAAAAAACTAAAATAACCAACAATTTTTCCCAATTCAAGATCCACACAATTTTGTTTTCAAATCCCATAATATTCTCCCCTACCAATTTGGTAATAGGGAGGTTGATTTGGTAGATCAAACTATCGGTCATTTCAGGAGACTAAGGTTCATTTGGGGTACTTATTGGATCATGTTGTCATTGATGCCAATGGTTTGATTGATTGATGTCATTGATTGATGCCAAGTGATTGATTGATGTCAAGTGATGGATTGATTGATATGATTGATTGCTTAATGAACAAATGTATATGTATTGTCCTTGATGAGAATGATAGATGTCAAGTGGAAACCAATCGATGAATATGGATCAATGAGTTGTCATTGATATGATGAAGATGGATCAATGAGTTGTTAATTGATACATGATGCATAGTTGATGTATATGATGCAGTGGTGAATTGATGCAAAGCTGAATCATTATTTTCTTATCATGATTGATAAGATGCACAAATGGATGAACTCCAAAGTGGTCCCTGTATGGTGAAATATCTCACGGGAAGACGCTTTGTGGATTGATTTATCCTAGAAGAATGGTTGGAGGACCCATGCTTGTATGTGGAATAATGATATGAAGATCAATGAAGTTGTTGGTGAAACTATCCTGGATGGATAATGCTTGTCATGCCATTTTCGGTGGTATGTGGAATTCCACATAACTCCTCACGGTTTGAGAGTTATGGATTTATGAAGTTGGAAGACCCCCATATGAACACTTGAAGCCCCCAAGGTCAAAGTAGTCAAAGTGACCTAAAAGAAGAAATCATTATTTAAATGATAAAGTCAAGTGAAAAAGTCAAGGTGGATTATTTAAATAATAAAGTAAGGTGACATAATCAAGAAGGAATATTTAAATGACACTGGTATGGTTACATTATTGTCTTCATGAATACTATTTTTTGATGTGTTGTGAATGCTTAAGGAATTCTTGGTTTGGATTCTATGATATGGTTTAGTTTGGTTGATTTGGTTGATGGATTAAGAAGTACTCTTTTGATTCAGTGGTGACATGATTGCAATGGTATACTAGTTGTTTCTACATGATTGATATAGCATTCATATTGAGTTGTTGTGGAGTATGAGAAAGCTATTGGAGAGCTTGGATGTGATGTGACTCAAGTGTGGTCAGATTGGATAGTCAGAGACAGAAGAGAATGATATATTGATTGCATAGAATCTAATTTGATCTTGAAGGACAAACCCTAACAACTCAGAAGGTATATGCAGGTTGTTGTATACACTGGCCGTGTGCATACACGGGCTGTAGTGAGCCAAGGCACATGCACATGCTGGCTACACTATTGACAGGTTGCGTACCTATTGACAGATTGATATCTATTGAGGATTGTTGCCTCATCTCTGTTGGTGATGAGGGTGTAAGTCGAGTCTTGCATTATAGAGCTGGTGCTCTTGTAGAGTTGTACTCTATTCAGTTGTTGTTGATAAACCCTCGGATTGTTGTCCATAATAAAAAGAAAAATTGTACATACATATTGTGTTCTTTGTGTTCCTTGTGGTGATGACTTATTGATGATATGTGTTTCTGATATATGCTGCTAATATATGTTCACATCTAACTGGTTATAAATGAAAGCAATGGGTAATGAATAAATGTTGAATATTAACTAAGGAGTTTTATGTAAAGAGGGAAGTTTTGGGAAAAAGAGCCCCACACTCATTCACCCCCCCTCTAAGTGTGGTAGGTGTGTCCAACAATTGGTATCAGAGCAAGCCTTCACTATAAGCCTTAACAAGCTTGAAGGAGATCCATAGACACACAAATGGATGATGAAGTTCCAATCCTTGATGAGGAAAACTATTCTACTTGGAGAATAGAGATGAGAATACATTTGAAGGAAATGGGAGCAACTATTTGGAAGGCAACCATTGGTGGATCAGTTTCATTGAAGAACAAGTCAAAGTTTGCAGCTCAAAGGGAAGGAAAGAAGAATGATGCATTGGCTCTCAATACCATTCTTAGTGGACTCTCAAGCCCTATCAAAGAGAGCATGGATGCATGGGACAATGCACTTCCGCCAAGGATCTATGGCTAAAGCTAGAGGAAATATATCAAAGCAAGAAGGAGAAAGAAGATATTGAATATCACTCCATCAAGATCATTAAAGGTAAAGAATCTCCAAAAACCCCTGATTGCATTATTTCTAAATGTGATTTTGAAAACATTTCAAGTGAAGATAAAAAATCAAGTGATGATAGCACAAAGGTAGATCTTGAATACATTTCAAATGAAGGAAAATAATTGTGTTGGTATTGGAAAAAAGGAATATCGGGAAGATATTTCAAATGAAGGTAAAGAACACTAAAAAACCATTGATTGCAATGATGATGATGAATTTTTCTCTACAAGTGAAGAAGAAGATCTAGAAATAGTTTGTGTAAAGTTTGATGGTAATTATCCCATGAAAAGAATAGAATGAAATCTATTAAAACTTCAAAAGTAAGTTGAAGAGGGTTTATATAGATATAGAAGTGATCATTATTATATAGACTATAACTATCTTTTAGATAACACTAAGAAGTTTCTTAGAAGAAGTCTAAGGCACATATTGAAGTTAAAAGAAATGATCAAGGAACAAGAAGAGAGCAATAAGACTCAATTAGATGAAAAAGAAGAAGAGATCACAAGACTAAAGAATGAAAAAAAAGATATGAATGTAGATGATGAGATTAGCAAAAATTTTGAAACCATTGTCCATCTCAAGACCCAAATTGAAGAAGCCAAAAGAATAGAAGAACTATTGCAGATTCAAAAAAGGAAGAATCATGTTGTAAGATAGAATCTGAAATTGTTGACCTTAGAAAGAAGGTGGAAAAGTCAAACAAATTCTTGAATAGCTCACTAATATTGGATGAGATATTGGAAAGCCAAAGATCATCATGTGATAAATTAGGTCTTGGATACAAAGAAGAAGATACACATGCTGAAGCAAGCACCTCAAAGAAGCACGAGGTAAGTCCATCAAAGAAGGAAGACAATGTTGCAAAGAAACCATCTACACAAGGAAAATAAAATTTCAAAAGAACAAAGCAAGGAAGACATCAAGAAGCTATTCTTGTTACACCAAAACAAAGGTATGAAAAATATTTTTCATGGGCATTGTTATTCATGTAATGGATATGGTCACAAAGCTTTTGAATGTAAATCTTATTAAAGGAGATATAATGGAAGATTCTATAACATCACAAGGTGTTGGAGATGTGATCAAATAGGACACATTTCTGTTCACTGTAACTCCATGAGATGCTACAACTGTAGTCGATTTGGCCACAAATCCCAAGAGCATTGGAACACAAGAAGAAATTCCACGATGAGGAATTCACATAGCATGGCTAGAAGAAGGAATGTAGTAAGAAAGGGAGACACCTTTGAAAAGATGGATGATTAGAGCTCAAGTTCTGAAGAGAAGGGTCATCTACAAAAGTGAGTGAAGAAGACATAATAGCTAGATTAGAATGAAATATTGAAGGGAATCTCAAGTAAGTCATCTACTGAGCCATACACTTCTAACAATGGTGACAATAGCATGCATATGCTAGATGACCTTGAATATGTCGCATACATACATGCTCTGTTGTGTAGCAGGACGCGTATATGTGGTAAAGCCTTGGGGAAAATGCAATGCACATGAGTTGCAACTTGATGAGATGGTATAACTCTGTGTTGTAGGGTCTGGTATTGTTTATTGCAGGTTGTGACACTATTTGTTGCATGTTTTTCATGGTTCTATGTTAGATCATGTAAGGTGATGACGTAAAATAAATATTTGGTGCATGGCACTAACCCATGAGTATGGATTGATGCTGATCTGTTGGAGTACATGGTTGGTACATAATTGAGTTTCATTGATATATTTTATGATATATTATTGGAAGCATATGATGGATATCATGGTGTATGAATTTTGCATATGATTGGGATACACATTGAGACATATATTTGGTGAATTTGATAAGATGATCATGTTGTACATTATTTATGATCTATAGTTGATGCATGATTGGTACACTAGTAGAGGCACCTACTAGCAGGTTGATTGGCACATGTTTTATGTAGGTTTTGGCATACATGTATGGGATTCATAATTTTGTGGTGTTGGTGCATTATGGTGTACATGTTTTGGTACAATCATATATGGAATATGATTGATGATACTATGTTGTTGGTACTACTTGATTAGCACAACAATTTTCATTTGTTTGAGATACATGATTGTGGCACTTGGTTCATATCATGAGTGATTTGATACATTGTTTGGCACATTGGTGGATGCACGTGGGTGGCATATTGATATATGCACATGGTTGGCATATTAGTGGATGCACATGGTTGGCATATTTGTAGATCCACATGTTGGCATATTGATAGAGGAATATGATTGATACATGGATGATGTACATAGGTGTTGTGCATGATGAGCACACTTCTTGTACATGGATGTTGTGCATGGTGGGAACATTTTTATACATGATGTACTTGGTTGACATTTTGATCATGATTCTATATTTCTGACATATCCTTTGCTTCATGATGAATGGTATGGCACAAGGTTGATGCATGGACAGGTCCAAGAATCATCATTGAAAGAGAAGATAGGGGGAGACATACTCATAGGGGGGGTCATTATTCTTCCCATGATTCTATGAGGATATATTTATCAGATGCATACCTAGAAAAGAGCCCTATATTCGAAGAAAGAGCACATAGGCATGATTCCAGGGGGAGCGATGGTCATAGAGGGAGCATGAGAAATGTATTTTCAGCATTACATCATATTGATATCCCGTGTTCAAAAGGGGAGATATTATTCTTCGACAAAAAGACAGGGGGAGCAGCCCCAAGAGGAGAATGGCCCTTTGCCATTGATGTCAAAGGGGGAGAGATAGTCACATTGATGTGATTGATGATTATTGATTGAGAGAGATAGTCACATTGACTATTGCTGATAATATTGATGTTTACTAATAGGGAGAGATAGTCATATTGATATGATTGATGACTATTGATGTAGAGCATACCTTGTCTACATGTTTGGAATCAATAATTGGTAATTGTTGTTGACATCAATGTTGGTATTGCCATCAATGCCAAAGGGGGAGATTGTTGGATCATGTTGTCATTGATGCCAATGGTTTGATTGATTGATGTCAA
>JZKD02S2142556.1:75542-89837 GCA_000966675.3 Picea glauca
CTTAATGAACAAATGTATATGTATTTTCCTTGATGAGAATGATAGATGTCAAGTGGAAACCAATCATTGAACATGGATCAATGAATTTTCATTGATATGATGAAGATGGATCAATGAGTTGTTCATTAATACATGATGCATAGTTGATGTATATGATGCAGTGGTGAATTGATGCAAAGCTAAATCATTATTGTCTTATCATGATTGATAAAGTGCATGAATGGATGAACTCTAAAGTGGTCCCCTTATGGTGAAATCCCTCATGGGAAGATGCTTTCCATATTGAGTTATCCTAGAAGAATGGTTGGAGGACCCATGCTTTTATGTGGAATAATGAGATGAATATTAATGGAGTTGTTGGTGAAACTATCCTGTATGGATAGTGCTTGTCATGCCATTTCCGGTGGTATGTGGAATGTCACATAACTCATGGTTTGAGAGTTATGGCTTTACAAAGTTGGAAGACCCCCATATGAAGGCTTGAAGCCCCCAAGGTCAGAGTAGTCAAAGTGACCTAAAAGAAGAAATCATTATTTAAATGATAAAGTCAAGGTGGATTATTTAAATAATAAAGTAAGGTGACAAAATCAAGAAGGAATATTTAAATGATAAAGTATTGGATAACTTTCTATTGATGGAAAGTGGTTAACCCTAAAATAAGGAAAATAGGTTAAGTGACCTAGAAATGGGTTAAGTAGCCTAAAAATGGGTTAAGTGACCTAGAGGATGAAAGTATAAATAAGATATCTATGGTGTCTTGTAGATCATCCTTTTTATGGATCAATGGAGAGCTTCTTGTGAATATCTTTTGGAGTATTTATGGAGAGCTTCTTGTGAGAGATTCTTATTGGTGTGGATCTCTTGAGAATGATTGAAGATCTATTCAGAGGAAGAGAGAGAGAGGAGGATCTCATGGATGCATCAAAAGTTTTGGCAATCTCGAAGATCTTGACGAAAAAAGTCTCGGAGCTTAAGAAACCATAGTTTCTGAGGTATACGGGGGTTGTAATGGGACTGGGAGAATACACACGTGGGTTGTATAAGGACAGGGCACGCATAGTGGATGGAATGATGAAGAATTATGTTTGAGCTGGTGCTAAGCTCTTGGGTGATGAGGCAGGTTCCAGATCTTCATTCTATGGGCTCAGATATATCACCGAGACATTGGTATGGTTACATTATTGTCTTGATGAATACTATTGTTTGATGTGTTGTGAATTCTTAGGGAATTCTTGGTATGAATTCTATGATATGGTTTACTTTGGTTGATTCAAACAATAAGAAATACACTTTTGAATCAATGGTGACATGATTGCTATGGTATACTAGTTGTTTCTACATGATTGAGATAGCATTTATATTGAGTTGTTGTGGAGTATGAGCAAGCTATTGGAGAGATTGGATGTGATGTGACTAGCTAGTGGTCAGATTGGACAGTCAGAGACAAAAGAGAATTATATATTGATTGTAGAGAATCTGAGTTGATCTTGAAGGAAAACCCTAACAACTCATAAGGTATACACAGGTTGTTGTATACACTGGCCGCGTGCATACACGGGCTTTAGTGAGCCAGGGCGCATGCACACGCTGGCTACACTACCGACATGTTGCGCACCTATTGATAGATTGATATATGTTGAGGATTGTTGCCTCATATCAATTGGTGCTAAGGGTGTAAGTTGAGTCTTGCATTATAGAGCTGGTGCTCTTGTAGATTTGTACTCTATTCAGTTGTTGCTGATAAACACTCGGATTGTTGTCCATAATAAAAAGAAAATTTGTACATACATCTTGTGTTATTTGTGTTCCTTGTGGTGATGAATTATTGATGATATGTGTTGCTGATATATGCTGTTGATATATGTTCACATCTAACTAGTTATAAATGATAGCAATGGGTAATGAATAAATGTTGAATGTTAACTAAGGAGTTTTATCTAAAGAGGGAAGTTTTGGGAAAAAGAGCCCCACATTCATTCACCCCCCCTCTAAGTGTGGTAGGTGTGTCCAACAGTACCTATGAGAAAATATAATGCTTTGATGAAGTTTTTTTTGTATTTCAACCTGTGACAATAATTGTGTCCTAATAGTATTTAAAATGAACATTGGGTGATGATAATATAATCTCTTGCAAATCTTGTTTTAATGTGTTTTAATGGGAGATGTCCTCGATATTTTTTTCTTATTAATGCCAATATTTTCGAACTTGTGTGGTGATTTGTCACTAATAAAATCATAATTAATGTGAATTGGGAAGGGCACGAAGGTGACGGGGATGGACGGGAGGGAAAAATGCTTTGAAACGTTTTTGAACATGGGAGTTTGTGAACCTATGAATCTGTGACAATAGGAGTTGAAGAATCAAATAAGTATGGAAAGGCGGGGTGGTCAGATAGACTGATTGTAGGTAGAGTGAATATTTCGAGTTTGAGGAGTCCAGGGTTGAATTGTAGATCACAAAATGTTTGGGTGCAAGATGAATATCATGGAACACAGGGAATGAGAGTTCGATAGTGCCAACCCAGGAACCTGTGGTCATAACATTGGCTAAGTATGGAAATGAACGATGGTCAGTCTGACTCATGATGTGAGGATATATATGGAGGTGAGGATCTATGAGTCCGCCAACCCAGGAACCCACGATCATAGAAATGCGACTAAGTATAGAACTAGAAAGGGATAATAGAGGGGAAGAAGAAAAGGGAAAAATGAGTAAGTATAGAAGAGGGGAAAGAAAGGGAGAAAACAACTTTATACCTCACACAAAAACACTTAGTCTAATAATTATCAAGCGATAGAAACACATTAACTCTGGGAAAAACATTCTCAGCTATGAAATATACTTAGAGCTTGACAAACTTTGGTTCAATTTTAAAGAGATTTTGTTTATATTTATTTCAATATTATTCATATTATTTTATTTTAATAGAATTTTTGTGGCCCAAATGTAAACCATGTTCCAATTTGAAGGGTGTTTTCGACTTGCAAATTTTTCTCAAACCCAATTTTATAGGCAAGCATATTCTCAAATATGACAAGCTTTAATATCATTTTTATATGCAAGCATATTCTCAAATATGACAAGTGTTAATATATGCACAATATTAAATAGGGACATGAAGTCAACACATTTGTAGATAACAATGGGCTATCATAATGTTGCATTCTTACTATGACAATGCCTTAAAAAAACTAAAATAACCAAAAACATCTCCCAATTCAAGATCCACACAAAAAAAATTTCAGATCACGTAATATTCACCTCTGCCAATTCGATAATAGGGAAGTTGATTTGGTAGATCGAACTATCAGTTAGTTCATGCGACTGGGGTGAACCTGGGGTGCCTGTGAGAAAAGATAATGTTTTGATGAAGATTTGTTTGTATTGCAACCTGTGATAGTAATTGTGTCCCGATAGTATTTAAAATGAACACTGGAGGATGATAATATAATATCCCGTAAATTTTGGTTTAATGCGTTTTAATGGGATATGTCCTTGGGATTTTCTCTTATTAATGCCAATTTTTTCAAACCTGTGTGCTGATTTTTCATTAATAAAATCATAATTAATGTGCATTGGGAAGGGTGCGAAGGTGGCAAGGATGGACGGGAGAGAAAAATGCTTTGAATTTTTTTTGAACCCGGGAGTCCATGAACCCGCGACTATGTGACAATAGGAGGTGAAGAATCGACTAAGTATAGAAAGGAGGGGTGGTTATATAGACTCATCGTATGTAGAGTGAATCTTGCGAGTTCGAGAATTCTGGGGTTGAATGGTAGATCACAACATTTTTGGGTGCAAGATGTATATCACAGAACACGGGCCATGAGAGTTCGATAGCGCCAAATCGGGAACCCACGGTCATAAAATTGGCTGAGTATGGAAAGGAACAATGGTAGGTCAGAATCGTGATGTGAGGATATATATGGAGATGAGGATCTGTGAGTCCACCAACCTGGGAACCCACGATCATAGAAATGCGACTAAGTATAGAACCAGAAAGGGATAATAGAGGGGAAGAAGAAAAGGGAAAAATGGGTAAGTATAGAAGAGGGAAAAKAAAGGGAGAAGAACTTTATCCMTCACACAACAACACTTGGTCTGATAATTATCAAGCGAAAAATATTCTCAAATGTGACAAGMTTTAATATATGCACAATATTAATTAGGGACATGACRTCAACACCTTTGTAGATAACARTGGGCTAGCATAATGTTGCMTTTTTAATGTGATAATKCCTTAAAAAAMCTAAAATAGCCAACAATTTTTCCCAATTCAAGWTTGACAMAAAAAGAATTTYAKATCCCATAATATTCACCTCTGSCAATTCGRTAATAGGGAGGTTGATTTGGTAGATCAAACTATCTGCYAGTTCADGCGAYTGGRGTGCACCTGGGGTACCTGTGAGAAAATCTAATGCTTTGATGAAGATTTGTTTGTATTGCAACCTGTGACAATAATTGTGTTTTTGATACATTGTTTAATGTGTTGAAACATTATTTTAAGTATTAAACTTCTTGCACCAGATTATTCATTGAATGGCTTGTTGTTTCCCTCCGTTTTTTACCTTTATTATGTCACTTTTATGACATTGGTGTAACAGTAGGAAAGGAGAACCCTCATCCATATCATCTCGCCAATCATGCCATGCTCTTGTCTTGGTGAACCAACCCTCAAACTGATCAACAATTTGAAAAGAATGAGCATTCCAAACTTGTGGTGGCCTAGCTCTACCCTTTAGCAGCCAAGGGTAGACTTTAGGACCAAAAACAACTATGAAGTTGTTTACATATCTCTACAGGCAGTTCAATCAAAGAATAGATAAAGTGAGTCATACCTATAGTTTTGAGGATGTGTTTTCATAAGAGAAGCATCAAAAAGCTAAAGAGATATCAATGGAGGGTTGTTGAAATAAAGTTATTGTACTGTCAATTTGAGAGTAAGTATAACAATGACGAACTTGAATTTTAATTTTGTGTGGTTGATATCATATTTCCATTTGACTTCATCTAGCACATATCTTTGTTTTTTTGAAAAATATTTCCAAAAAGTAATTCTGGTAATTCCATTAATCAAGAAAAACTAGTTAAATGAACTACATATTACATTTTCTCCACAAATCCTGCATTAAAAGGAAAACCAGGTCTTGTATATTCCTTAAGATCATAAAAAAACCACTAAGATCCTGAATCTATTATCCACTCATAATCCAAAAACTAGGCCCATGAGAACCTTAAACTACAACACCAAAGCACATGCTCAAAATTTTGGCGAACACAACACAAGAAAAAAATGGCAAGGAGTGGGCATTACATCTCTTCTATAACCAAACTCCAAAATGGGCACCAAGAAATTCATTGATTTCTATATTAGTATGAACCAAGATCATTATGAACATTTTCTTCTGATATTACTAGGAACCAATATCATGTTGACGTGACAATGTTCTAACATTACTATTTCTGGAAAAACTGTCAGCATTTAACTTAATGGACTTTGAACAATGCAAAATTTGCAATATTATTGAAAATGCCCGATGGATCTGTTCAGAAGAGAAATCCATTTTGATTTCTTCGTTATATTTTTTAACAACATAATTGAAAATTTCCCTTTATGCAATTGTTGTTCCAATGAGGAAGATAAATCTGCATAGGTGTCAAACAATTGTAGCTACACCATGGAACAATTTAATAGTTATGTAATATGTCTAAGATATATGAGCATGTTAAAGCGAAAGACACACACAAAAAAAGGGTATGGAAAATAGTACCATTGCCTTGTCGTTGTCCGAGTTTCCATATTTTATATGGAGAATATATTGTGAGCCAACTTTTCTTGCAAATGTTACAACTGTACAAATGGTTCCAATTGGGTAAATGTTGTTGTTCTCTACAAATTGGCTGATTTTTGTGTTCAGTACGAAATGATATTCTGAACAAACCCCAAGAAATTTTTCAACAACACTTGTTTCATTGAGAAATATAGTTCGATCAAAATCACCACGGTCATATACTATTTTCGGTAATATATTGAAATTTGTAATGGATATCCCATTACCTGGCAAGATCTTCTCTGCATGTTTATGGACAAGTTGTGTAGGGATAGTCAGTGTAACTGTCATCATGGCTTTGTTGTCTGTCATGTATGCATGCATAATGCATCTACTTTTGTTTGCCTTGTCTAAGTAGGTGATATACACGACCATTATGTATTTGATGAGAAGTTGTCTAGTTTGGAGGTTGTTCAAGCCTTCTATTGATAATATATTGGGTGGTATAAGTTTAGACCTGGTGACATTTTTTTTTAACAGAAAAAGTAATGCGAATGGAAGTCTGTATATATATATATATATATATATATATATGCATCAATGTACAAGTAAATGCACAATTTGGATAAAGTATGTAGGTTAGAGTTTTGTAACCATACCTCTTAGTCTCTAGACCTTTCACTATGTTGGGAGTTTCACTTGTACTCGTCGATAGTTCTTGTGAACTAAAAAAATGTGTTGTAAATGACATACACATATTTACCATGGCATAGTTGAATAAATAATTGAGGATATTTGTTTCTTAAACATAGCAAGAGAATAATCTATGAATCTTTACCTTTGGCCTTGTCGTTGTGTTGATGTTTGCGATGATTGACTACTCATGCCCATGTCACTTGTTCAATTTTTTCTGATGCAAACATGTGTACATCAAACATGACAACAACTAAATATGGATACCCATTGTATATTGTTCATAATTGATATGGATGTACATTAAGAACATGCATTGTGTTTTTTTTACTATTACTGTTGGTATACGTTTTGGAAGATTGTACTTTAGCTTCCTCAACTGTGGCACATAAGGCTTCATCCTCTTGTTCAATTAGTCTATTTTTTTTCAATGTAGCAATGTAGAGAATACAATGGACATGAAGACAAGTTGCTATGTAGGAACACATGCAAAAAAGATTGAATACAATTTTATTTATTTCAATGTAGCAGAACAAAAAATACAATTGACATGAAGATAAGTTAATATGTAGGAAGATATGTAGTATTTACATATAAAAAAAAAATGAGTTGCAAATCAGTAGAATAAATATACACAGAATAAATGAAATACAAAGAAATGGAATATGGAATACGGGTAGAAGCATGCACCTTCGTATGTCTTCTTCTACATTTTTGGTTAAGAGTTATTTGTCTTGTCTAGTTATTTTGTTTGTTTCAATGAAGGAAAGTACAAAATACAATGAACATGAATGTAAGTTGGTATGTAAGGAAAAACAAGGAATATTTACATATAGTAAATTAGAATCAAAGGAATAGAGTAATAGATAGTGTTAGAAGCATGCACCTTTGTTTTTCTTGATCCATGTCTGTGTCTATATAAAATTATTTTTGTCCAAAATCTATTACAAACCAGAAAAAAAAAATTGTTCACACAGGGGCAGACCCAGGGTTCAACGCTTCAACAACGCACCACCAAAACCCTAACTACCGACCCTTTCGACAACACCTGCAAAGTAGATGAAGTCTCACCTGAGGTAGAGGTAGGGGGGGTTGCAGGACTCAGATGTCTACAACCTAGTTGGGACACAGATTTGTGATTACACACTTTTACAGAGAACTTAGCCAACAATATGCATTAGATTATGATCTTTATTCACATCGCAGATTAACCCTAAAGACATAGTATCACATTAATAATCATATCTAACACTTCCAATCAATTAGCACATGGCATAAACTCAGATCTAACATTCATTCACCATCAATATAACACTAAGAATTCATACATCCATCCAACATACATAAATATCACTAGACTAATAGATAAACAACATAAACAACATCAACAACATCACACAAAGCACATCAACACAAGATATACGTGGTTCACCCCAGTGTGGGGATACGTCCACCAACTCGTCTTCTTCTTATTAGTCTCCTTCAATCTTCTTACAGGCACTAAGCCACATAGACAACTCCACAAGGACAGGAGATCTGCACACACCTCTCCAGATCCTCCTTCCATGAGTTAGGTCAAGGAACAAAGCCTTACATAGTCTGTCTGGAAAAAGCCTCTTACAATCACTTGCACTTGGCTCTGCAAGTCTCACATACAGTATGCACAAAGCATTCACAACTATTCGCACTTAGAAACCTTCACAGGTTCTTGCACAAAACCAATCAGAACTACTTCTTACATCACTTAGCTACTTATTTATACATTACAAAAGAGGCCTAAACATGGGTAAACCCATGGGCCAACATCCCATACAAATTACATAAACCCTAAAACCTAAAAAGCCCGCAAAAGGGGTGAGATCTTGTGATCTTCGCTTTGCCTAGGTGCTCTGTCTTCGACTAGCCTGTCGAAGTCCCAAAAATGGTCAAACACGACCAACGTTTCCACAAAAATTGGTCGAGGGCCAACAGGCCTCCAACACTCACCTGTGACTCATCCTGAGTCACTCTGATCTGGGTAATACTGCTTTGAAGGCATCGATATTATCTCGATATGCCTCAAGTTGATGCTTCACCAGAGCCTCCTGCTCAATGAACTCCTCAATGAATTTCTCGGTGATAGGCCCTTCTAGGTGTTGTTCCACTGTTGTGACCACTTGTTCCAACTGTGAGCCTTGCCCCTCGATCTCTTCTAAAAGTGTGCAGGCTTCATCCTGCACCAACTGGAGTCGTTGTTTCACCTCCATCACTCTGCTCTAGATGAAAGTGACCTACTGTTGAACTATGTGCTACTTCTGCAACCTCTTCATATTTTCCACTGCAGTAAGCAGCTTCAACTGTGCTTGCATAGTCGACGCCTGTTTCTTCTCCTTTTATATTTGTGCCTCCAATGACCTCAGCTCTGGGTCTTCTGCAAGGTGCTCATAGTTTTGCGTACTTTGAGCATTTAGTTCCTTACATTTTGAGGCCAATGCCCTGATTCTTTCTATTGTTCTCCTAGCAGTTTCTTCCCTCTGATCCTACACCTCTTGAGGAGTTCTCGACATTGCTTGAAGTTCTAACTCTGCTACTCTTTCCTGAAGCTACTGAATGGATTCTGCGAAGTTCTCTATTCATGGCTTCCTTGACCGCAGTATACTTTGTGAGTAGTTGGTCTTTCTCTTTTTGGATTTTCTCTCTGTCCTCTTCGAACTTCACCTTAAGGTCATATTTCTCTTGCTGCACAACCTGAAGTTTCTCTAAGGCCTCCTTCTTTTCTTGCTTCAAGGCCACTCCGGCCTACTCCCTGTCTTCTTGGGCTCGACGAAGGTGAGCCTCTATTGCATCTACTAATCTTCACAACTGGGTGGGCTCATCCCCCAATTATATGTTTTTTGTTGAGGATGGTGTAGTAGACACTTCGTGGCTCGACTGAATATCTGTTTGTATCCCTTTCATCTCCACCTCGATTCTTTCATGCATCATCTCCTTCTTTGCTTCATGTCACCTTAAGATGTCCTTCGAAGCATCTTCTACAGCTACGATGATGAAATCAACATCATCCATGGTGAGCACATTCTACGACTAAGGCTTATTGGCTTGGGACTTATTCCGCGCTAAGGGTTTCTACAAAGAAACCTTCCTTTTCTTTTATGTCTCGACCTCTATAAGGGGATAATTTAGCAGTGTCACTTCTCCCTTTTCTTGTTTGTCTTCTTCCCCTTTCTCCTCTTTTTTTACTTCGTCGCCTCCTCCTCTTCTAGGCGAGTCAGGTGCAGTTTTTTCCAACGCACTGTTCTTCTCATCACCTTCTATGTTATGCACTTACTCCTTTTTATTATTTTTCTTTGTGCTGCTCGATCCATCGTATTCAGTCCTGGTGACCATAGGACTTTCGATGAGGTCAGGGTTGGAGAGTTTTGCATCTCTGATCAGTACAAGGAATTCAACTAGCCATTCTTTGGTTATCTCTTCCAAGTCTTCCTCGGTCAACTTATAGTATGACTGCAACTCCTCTTTACTTTCATCCATGCGCACAATGATGTAGATGAAGTGGCAGTCTGTGCAAAACTTTGCTAGTGGCCTGTCGTATGTAGGGAATTTGGGGTCATTTGGGGGAATGATTCAAGAGCGCACGTGAGTTGTATATAGTAAGTGTGGAACACCCCATTTGATTTCCATTTCTTTGCCATATCACTCGTATACCACAAGGTGGAGAACCTTGCGGCCAGTGGCTTCGATGGCTCGACTTTCGAGAATTTCGATCCCTCTAGCATCTCCTAAGAGACAAAGGCAATGAGGATCGACAACCAGATAAAGTGAAATTCATAGCCTTAGTCCTACGCTTTGTGACAGTCCTTCTCCAACTCATTGACGAGATAGCTCACCCAATTCATCTGCATCCCTTCAACACACTTCTCTGTGAGTTTGACTACGAACTCTATGACTTGCGTTGGATGGTTCTTGCTAACGAGCTTTCTTGTTATTAGCTAACAAGCTAGGTGCACTGTGCCATCCTAGATGGAGGATACCTTGTAGCCTCACTTCCCCTTCTTTACATCTCCATAGGTCCCCTTGATCCGCTGTGCCAAGGAGCGATATGCAGCCTTCCCTGGGTATAACTAGTGAGAGTCTGGTCCTTGCACACTCAGTCCAGGGACCAGGTGGATCAATGCTAGATCCACAGTCATGCACCAATCTAACCATAGATAACCTACATGGTATCATGACGGGAGGAGTTTAACACATGCATTAACCTCCTCATGTCTGTCAAAGTGGGGGATCTTCATCAAGTTTAAGATCGTCGACCATGCGATCTCTTTAATCCATGGCTGGGGAACTATCTTGGGCTTCTTCCTAGTCATCTTCGTCAGGTTTCTATGTGGTGCGAGCATCACATAATTCTTCTAGTCTCCCAGATTAAAATCACTGTTCTTGAGGTCTGGGATTAGTCCCAGTTGCGGTATGATTGCGCATTCCCCCTTCGGGAGGTACATAGTGATCAACGTGTACTCAAAGTCTTACGGGACACTGTCACAACTAACCATGCTACCCAAGGGTGGGATGTAGTTGTGCAAGACCAATGGGATATGCTTTTTGTTCACTAGAACGTCACGGTGCTTACTTCTTTTATTAGTTGCGGTTCGAGATGACATAGATCGACGTGCATTCGAGGGGGATGCTTGCAATTTTCCCATCAACGAGGCCTGTATTCCTGTGGACATGACTGTCTTAGCCATAAGGTCGATTATAATTTCTTCTATGAATTTCTCTACTATGCTAAGGTCGCTCGACATACACACTCGTAATCAAATAGCTTGGGTAGGTGAATGGACACTCAAGGTAATCGAATCGGTGGCGAGGTCTTAGACAACACAACATGGTATGGAATCACTTCTCTACTAGCTCGAATATCTCGGTTTGCAAAAGTGGTCCAGGTCCAACATTCGTTAGATTAAATAAGAAACGTCGTAATAGATTCCTTCAATGGGTCAAAATTCCTTAATCAATACGAATCCATCCATTATGGCACTGTATCAATGGTCCAATGGAGATATTTATGGCAATAACTATGTTTCTAGATGTTCTGGATAATCATTCTAATGGCCGGGATGCCTCCAACGGTCATATATCTTCATCGTGGCGAAGTGTCATTCTGCGTTCTTCTGCTATTCCGGCGAGGTTCAAGTCCTGCAAGCCTGCCTTCTGCGAAGTCTCCTCTAGAACTTCCTGCAGTCTTTCTAACTTTTCTTTCTTCTTGCTGATATTTCTTGCCTTCTTCCCTGTGATTTGATTCATTCGGTTCCTCGTTCCATTCTTGTACTTATCTTCTCTTAGCGTAGTAACTTTGCATTGTTGAGAGTCTTTCAAAGGGTCCAAATGTGATACCTCTTATCTTACTATTTCTAGGGTAGTTTCTCTTCTATCCTACATGGACAGGTTCTTTAAGCCTTCCTACGTTCTTTCAACTTCGACTGCTAAGTCTCTGTTCCTTTGTTTCTTCGACATAACCTATTGCTCTTCTATTAGTCATGCTATTTTATTGCCTATAAAGTCCCTTAATTCTTTCTTTTTCTGTTCTGTATCTTCTTCCACTTCTTTCCTCTGGATATGATCTTTCTCAATCCAAGTCTTTCCTAACAAAAGTGCAAAAGGGGTGTTGTTCTCAACAAATTTAATGACTTCGAATTCTTCTTCGGTCGATGTTCCATGGGAAATCATAGGTACATTAGTAACTCTTCCACATAGAGTTATCATCTTTCCTTTAAATAATCCTATCCTTCCCAATGAAGGAATCATAACAGGCTTTCCCGAAATTTCCCAAGTGCTTTCTGGCATGATATTCACCCTGTTTCCTCATCCAGAACACAGTCTATGTCGAAGTCTCCTATTCTTGTTTCTATGCACTGCTTCTCTTTTAAGATATCTTGTAAACTGATGTCTCTGTGATCATTCAACATTTCTTTCAGCTGTAATAACGTAGTCTCTGATTCTTTTTGGTTCTCTAACATATCCTTAGTTTCTTAACCTTCTTCATAGTTTTCATGTCTAATGTTCATATTTTCAACTTTAGCAATCATTCTAGGGAAATCCAAAACCTCATGACCAACAAATTTACAAAAAAGGAAAATAGGACGTGTACTAGGGCATTCCTTAGCAAGATTCCCTGATCTTCTACAGTTATAACAAAATGTCAATCCTCTCTTTCTCTTAAACGATCCCCAACCTTTCCTGTATTGTGCACTGGGATCACAGTGATGTTCCTACAATATGCAAAAAATTGTTCTAGGTTTCTGCACCCACTTGTTAGTCCAACAATTCTCTCTATGCATAGGAATAACATATCTTTCACTATTTCTATCAAATCTATTCAGATCAAATCTACTTTCTTCTAGTCGAGCCCTAGTTTTTAGACTAGGACAAAATCTATCAAACATACCTAGATTCATATTTTCAAAGAAAAAATTTCCACTTATCTTACCTTTATCCTGACACAAGACTTTACGATATTACCTCTTTTCTTCAGATCAGACTTCTTTTTTAGCACAAAGCTTCGCAAGTCAAATAGAATACTACTCACTACAAAAACAGATCTACACACATAACTTTCTCTTTTCTTCAGTTCCCAACAATCACAGTTTCAAATCCCAACAATGGAACCATTTCTTGGCACAGGGGTAGACCTAGGGTTCAACGCTTCAACAATGCACCAAAAAAACCCTAAATACCGGCCCTTTCGACAACACCTGTGAAGCATATGAAGTCTCACCTGAGGTAGAGGCAGGGGGTTGCAGGACTCAGATGTCTACAACCTTGTTGGGACACAGATATGTGATTATACACTTTAACAGAACACTTAGCCAACAATATGCATTAAATTATGATCTTTATTCACATCGTAGATTAACCCTAAAGGCAAAATATCACAGTAATAATCAAATCTAACACTTATAATCAATTAGCGCATAACATAAACTCAGATCTAGCATTCATTCACCATCAATATAGCACTAAGAATTCATACATCCATCCAATATACATAAAGATCACTAGACTAATAGATAAACAACATAAACAACATAAACATCATCAACAACATCGCACAAAGAACATCAACACAGGATCTATGTGGTTCACCCCAGTGTGGGGCTACGCGCACCAACTCTTATTCTTCTTTATTAGTCTCCTTCAATCTTCTTATAGGCACTAAGCCACATAGCCAAATCCATAAGGACAGGAGATCTACGGGCACCTCTCCAGATCCTCCTTCCCCGAGTTAGGTCAAGGCACAAAGCCTTACACAGTTTGTCTGCACAAAGCCTCTTACAATCACTTGCACTTAGCTCTGCAAGTCTCACATACAATATGCACAAAGCATTCACAACTATTCACACTTAGCAACCTTCACATGTTCTTGCACAAAGCCGATCATAACTACTTCTTACATCTCTTAGCTACTTATTTATACATTACAAAAGAGACCTAAACATGGGTAAACCCATGGGCCGACATCCCATACCCATTACATAAACCCTAAAAACCAAAAATCCCATAAAAGGGGTGGGATCTCGTGATCTTGTTTTTGCCTAGGCACTCTGTCTTCGACCAGCCTGTCGAAGTCCCAGAAATGGTCAAACATGACCAACGTTTCCACAAAACTTGGTCGAGGGCCAACAAAAACTAAGAAGTTGGATGATTCTAGCTAAATAGTTTGGTTTTGTGCAACAAGTTAGCCAGATATGTGTTCGACAACACAGGTATTCCAACAGAGGACGAACACCTTCAGTAACCACTCACATAACCAGATCAAAGATCAACACACCGATGTTTTCACGTGGTAAAACCCCTACG
>JZKD02S2142556.1:94603-110110 GCA_000966675.3 Picea glauca
ACACTTTTACCTAACGACATATTAGACCAAGTAGATCTTAACTAACTCCTAAGTGTCTAAATATCCTAACAATATGCTTTGAGACATGGAAATGTGATTTTGTAATATGCTTGATGTATATTTCATAATTCAAGTACAATACAAATTGTATCGTGATCAAACCAGTATGTGTCTAAAATAAAGAGGTTGTATTGTGAAATGGGCACATTTGACCATACAAGGTCAATAATTGCATTTTGTACATGGTTTATTTTATCCAAAAGAAAGTGGAGACTGTAATTGCACATGTAGTTTTCCAACTCTTTTGTTCTAGCACTATTTTGTAGCATGTCAATATTGAAGTCTCCTAGAATGATAATGGTTTCATTCATATGTAAATGTTGTAATGCATTTGAAACAACATTCARTATGTTGGGAAATGTTGCATGCGGAGCGGCATAGAGATTCAATATTGCAATTTCTGATTCATGGAAGATTACTCTTGCTAGCACCATATCAACATTGTTTTATTCGAAATGCATATGCTCCAAAATTGTTACATGTTTTTTCACTAATATCATCACTCCATGTGTAATGTAACTTGATATGAAATTGCGATTTGGAAATTGCTTGTTTTGCATGCATAATGCCATGTATGTTTCCTGCAAAAATAGAATATCGGATTGCATTGTGTCATAGTCATTGAGTAGATCATTCATATGTGCATGTAGGATGCGCATGTTAAGTGAGAGAATTGATACATATGAGTTGGTTTGTATGGATTGGTAATCATATTGTAAATGCCATTTTGCGCTATTCCTAAGGCATTGCATCTTAATATCAACTTTATTCTTGACTTTGAAGTTATCTTTTGTAAGAGCTCTTAGAAAATACAAGGAATCTATGCTTCTGACACGGGACAAAGTTGTGTATACAAGTCCATGTATTTGTATTCCAGCAGGGTCGAACAAAACACTATCAAGTGTTAGCCCTTGTGATTTGTGGACTATACATGATCATGCAAGTTTAATTGGAAACTATTTTTGAATCTTCAGTTGACATATCTTTGTCGATGTCGATACTGGTTTTGATATTCGTAAGATAGGTGTCCAATCGTGTATAGTGTTTGAATTATATAGATAAGCTAACTTGTTTTCTTGTCAGTGGCCAATATGCGGGTCATAGAACTTAATACATATGACATCACCTTTTTTCTGTTTTTGTATACTCTTTGAGTATTCCATCTGCACCATTCACCAAGACATCTTGTGAATCATAGTTGCAGGCATATATTTCAACTAGCATGTCTAATTTCAGGACAAGTTGCAAAGGCAAAGTGGTTGTATGTTGATGACATGGTACATTGCCATGGTTGTCTTCTTCAAGGTCAATTGAATTTATGATGATATCATCGCCAGGCATGAGCAATAGCATGTACCTGTTATGCATTGAAACATCCTTATTCTTGTAGAACGGGTAAGGGAACGTTCGGTCTGTTGGTGAAGGCCGCATGCACTTTGAATTGATATATGTTAAGTCATCACATGTTTGTTTGTTTGTCCACATTCTATTCATAATTGCGATAAATGTTTCATTTGTCTGGCGCATTGTAGTATGCAATTCAAAGAATTTTATATTGTCATTCCAAAATTCATGCATCCCTGTTTGCATATTGACCATAGGTTGTTCAAATATTAGAGAATCTTGGATGGGTTGTGCCTGGTAAAGATCCCCACTTCTTATCATGTTAATGTCCCAAAAGTATTTGGTGTGCACATGTTTTATGTTTCTCAGTCGGTTGTCAATGAAATATAAGAAGTGACTTCCAATCAAAGATGCCTCATTTATGAAGACAAGTTGTAGTTTGTCATAAATATTAGAAAAGGTATCTAGCATTTCCTTGTCGAGTGGAAGAAAATGTGATTTGTTAAAAGGCATTAAAAATGCAGAGTGGACTGTTGTTCAACTTGCATTATATGCAACTTTTCATGTATATGCAACTATTAGTTCCTTTAGCTTCATAGTGCCAGTCGAATTGTTTGAATCAAAGATCTGTATAAGCATTTGGAATAATTATTTTGTTGTGACTGTCTTGCATGTTCCTGCTCCACCTGTAAGGAACAAGTGCACATGAGTGTTCATGTTTAAGCGTTTTTTCATTGCAATGTCCTTTAGGATTGCTTGTTGTGCTTGATTCAACAATCATCTAACTCTGTAGTATTCATTACTTTTGATAAAGAAAGGATGTTTTGTGACTTGAAAGAAAAGATTGATATGTTTTTCAATGGCGATCTCTCAAGGACAAGTAAAATATGATTGCAATTCATAGGACTCACAGAGAGTTCTAGTTTTTTTTATGGTTTGTTAATGTCTCATCAACATTGTCAGGGTTTTCTAGTTCATGAACTGCACTTTCTAAATCACCTCATGTTGGATTGAAATTGTATGTAAATCTAGCCTCATTGGTTTGTACTGTAGTCTCATAAGCCATATATTCATCTTCCCATGTAGGGAAGTTATGTTTTAATGTGTTTTCATTTTGATCAAATGGAACATACAGCAAGAGTTTTTCTCTACAAAAGTTTTCATAGTCGATGTGTTTGTTGTAAATCAAGATCCATCTTCAGGACAGGAAGCTTGGGTTTAAATAAAGAGAAGAGTGGCAGATCTGGAATTTCTTAAGAAATGTAGGGATGAAAAAATGCTACCCAAATTCGCACAGATCCAACACAGAGCCAAGAACAAATGGAACAATGTGGCCTTCTCTAGACTAGGGTTATCCATTGTCAAAGGCGAAATTAAGAAGAACATGTGTACGTTGGAACACCTATCCAAAAACGTGTTTAAACTCCACCTGAAACTAGTGCAAACTATGACACCCGAACTGTGGAAAACAATGGACACCATTGAAACCATGAAAACTGACAGAATTTACCTACAAGCTCAAAACATACATGCATCTAAGCTGGAATGATTAATCAACAACAAAAAAAATGATAAATATACCAACGCAAATACTGTAGTGAATGTCTCTGCGTGCGCATTAAATAAAGATGAGTTGGGCGTGTTGGAGAAAGGATTCAATTTCCCTGTCTCCCCAACCTCTATTCCAATCGATAACATTATCTATTGCATAGAGGAAAACATACAAAACCTCACCGATGAATACAAATATCTAATTTGACAAGATTGCTCAGTCATTCGATGTAAAGCCAAACCTCTGAAAAGAAATATTAGTAAAGAAGAACGTATAGCCTTAAAGAACCTAAGGAATGATGAAAATTTAGTGATTCTCAAGATAGACAAAGGTGGCACTACTGTTCTTATGAACCTTAGTGATTAGAATAGGAAAATTAGTGAACACCTATCCCAGAGTGGCAGCTATAGGAAACTTATTTGCAACCCCATTAAGAAGATTATAAGGCAAGTAAATAAATCCATCAACAGTTCCAACCTAGACGAGAGAACTAAAAAATGTTTAACCCCCAACAACGAGATCACCCTAAAGATCTACAATCTATCGAAAATTCAAAAAGAAGATATTCCTCTTAGACCCATAGTGAATACCACAGGTTCACCAACCTATGAACTAGCTAAACACATAGCCAAGATCCTTAGCCCCTTGGTAGGTGTTGACAGGCGAAATTGACCACTCATCAACTGGAGGAGTGAATCCGGTCTGGGGTTGTCTACTTAACCCAAGCCATTTGGATTAATTCACTCCGACGGGGTTTGCGGCTCCGTTAGCCGATCTAAGTCCTAAAGAAAGCAAAAAATAACTAAAGGAAAAACACTAACCTAATAAATAACGATTACTAAAATCTATAATTATGTTTAAATGTATATATGTACAATCTATATGTATAATAATTGTATTTATAATATATATACAATATATACAAATTATGATTTTTAATCTAAATCCGTGAAAATCAAATGTAAATTGGTTTTTTAAACAACAGTGGAAAAGAAAGTGAAACTACTATCTAATCTTTTTTATTTGTCTTCTTAGATGTTTATACTCTAGAAATCGAATATCAAACTGTCAAATTGAAAAAGGAAATAACAGATGGTAGAAAGTATTTTAAATATAGGAAACTTCTATATTCATTAATCTAATGAAATCAGATAACAAGCTGACCTGTTATTGTATCCAATGTCTGTTCAATATTGAATATCCAACCTCGTTTATCTGATGAGGTAAACCTACGACAGATCTTGAGATTGCTCATAATAAATGTGAAGCAATAATGATGGAGGTTGAATTATAATAATAGAACACATAATAGATGCAGCCACAGTAATCTTATAATTCACAAGTAGTCACAATAAGACAATTCTTGTTGTAAGAACTTGCATATAAACGTTCAATCAAAATTAGAGATAAACCTCTTAATTCAAGTTGAATGAATGATCACTATGTGTTATATCTGGAACACGAGACATGGACAGTATATAAACTTAAATCATACCAACTCATAATAAACCATGACAACGAAAGCAATCATAATATATTAACAAATTGAAATAAACATGACTTGAATAAAAACATCATATAGAAAAGCTAAAGCTGTGACGTGTATCATATTCCATTCAAGTCTGTGATGAAACATCCATAGTCTTGCCCTAGGCTGAGATGATCCAATGTTTACAAAATAATATGTTTATATAGGTTTTAGGAAACATAATTGTTTCATGTTGATAAGATCAAATTGGTTTCAAAATAGAGGGGGATGCAACCACCCTGATTTCACTAGATAACAAAAAACTACCAATAGTCTAATTCTATTTACTCAAAATACAAAATTGGTATGACTGGGAGATCTGAAAAGTGTCTCATATCATCTTTGAAATCATGGACTCCTTAATCATCCTGAAAACAAAATAAAATAGAAGATCTCAGATATGCTTTATGTCATCAAATCAAACAATTCAAATTTTCTTAACTGGCTACAAAATCTTGCGATTCTATAGCTAGTTATAATAGCAAATGCAATCTTATTTTATTGAAAATAAAGAAACTAATCTTAATTAAAAAAATAGTTTATTCAATCAAATCAAATATCCTACTTTAAGAATGACAAACGATTATGCTAACTAAATCATACCTCAAATCACAAAACCAAATCATGTCAAGAAACTTTGGAATTAATGATAGCTGTAGCTGCCTCTACATTTTTGAAAATGACACGTCCTGCAGTTTTCAAGAATTTCTCCTTCCCTTGGATGATGTATTCGAGTCTATTGTTTTTGTTTGTCAACATATCAACTTGGTCCCTTAAAGACTTGAGTCGTGACTATAGCAGTGGAGCGTTGGAATAGTACCTGTTGATCCATGATCGACACACATCACATTGCGACTGTAAAGAGTTTGCATTGGCACGAACAACATTATGGGTCAGAGAATCCTCCATGCGAATGATGGATTTATCACAGAGCTGGATACCGTGGAATTATGGGTTATCCTTTAGACAAGGAGGCAAATTATTAACATAGTCATAGGGCTAGTCAGGGTAAAGCCTGAATGACATGGGGTCCTCTTCAGCCAAGAATTTATCAATTTCTAAGTCTGAGCTTTTGCTCACTTCTATCATGCTGATTGTGTCTTCACGGGGTTTCGTTTTATTTCGAACACTTCGAGAAATCAACTGACTGGCTCTTTTGTTTTTGAAATTGACATAAACACTACCTTTTGACTTCTTTCCTGTAGGTTTCATCACAGTTTTGGTACAATCCTTTGGGTATGTGACCGGTCAACTGTCCTATTGAATAACCTTAGGGTAGGTCGAGGGTTCATCGTTAAGGGAAAAATCACAAGCCTGGAGAGGTGGGGAAGAAGTTGTAGGGTTCACAAGGGTTTCTACAATGATTGGCTTATCTACCAGTCCCAACTCATGGTTGCCAAAACCATTTTGTGTAATGAATGCATCCCAACAATCATTTTGTGGCTGTAACTGGTGCATGAGGATAATTTTAATGAGGCCATGATGAAATAAACTTGAATTTGACCTCTGTTTCCTAAACTGTTTACCCATTTTATGCAAACTTCTGAGCAGGAAGTAAGGCACATTCAACATAAAACCAATAAAACTCATAAGCAAGCATAGATGATATAGGAAAACAAGTCTGAATCGTCCTTCACAAGTGATGACTTGCTTCACTATAGCAAGCAAATCATGCCACCTAGGTTTTAAGAACGAAACTGGCATACCTCGATCGCAACTGGTTATTTTTCATGAGGTAAACAGTAAAGTCCAGGGGACTTCCTCAACCTTTGCATTCTTAAACCATTTCTAACCAACTACTGGCAATCCTGTGGCCTGACTCAGGAATTCTTCAGTCACTTCTAATTGCACATCACCAATTTTTTCCCTACAACCATCAAAGGTTAAGGCAAACTCTTGGGCGACTTGAAGATTAAAACCCTGGAACTTTTTTATAAAACTGTGCCAACCATTCCTTTCTAAATCCTCCCTAGCATTATCATACGAGAGAAGGGTTTGGGTGCCATTCGGCTCAACCCTTACCACTGGAGCCATGCTGAACGGACGGGAAATTAACATGCAACAGACAGGTAGGGTTTGAAAAAAATCAACAGAGCCATAGTCCTGAGCTATATCAAAAACACTCTGTGATGAATCAAATGAGAGGTAAGGTGCTTAATCAGAAAGCGTGTTAAGAGTTTGTGGAACCCGAGACCATGCTAAGGAGTAATGTCGACCTGTACATGTCGTATCTCCACCTTGGCATTAGGTACATGCTAGGACCAGAGTACTCTAAAAATATAGTGCACACATCATAGATTGATTGCAAATATAGGCGAGTTTATAAAAATTGAATAATTCAAAGTTTCATGCATCAAAAAATCACCAAAATCAATACAAAAATATCGAATATCAATTGATGAGGGTCTTTCATTTATGCAACCAATGCTTTCTCTTAGGCATGCTTAGAACCAAAAGGATCACAAACAAGGAGAGAAACATGCTCATATCAGCAAAATGACAATTCTATAATAAGCATATGAGCAGTTTCCCTTTAATCAAAATTTTAAAACCAATTGGCATTCCCATCTGCGGGTTTTCATGTTTGTAGTCATGAAAACAAAATTTGAAAAGACGACATGTAAAAAGGAATGATTGACAACTGTCATTTAGTGACAATGCTCATGATGAGTAATAAAATTTGATAGACCCTGTGTAGGAAGGTTATAAAAATTCATAATTATATAATTACTGCCAACAATAGGCCACATTGACTCTTTCATAAAAAACTCCAATGAATTTATTAAAATAATTAAAAATGAAAAAGTAAGGCCTCAAGACACCCTCATAAACTTCGATGTAGTCTCCTTTTTCACTAAAATCCCTTTAGAATAAGCTATCCAAATTGTCAAAGAAGTAAATGATCCAGAAATGACAAACCTAGTCGAGGTCTGCTTGCGCTCCACTTTATTTAGTTACCAAGGAGAATTCTATGAACAAACCAGCAACGTAGCAATGGGATCCCCATTGTTTCCAACCTTTTCAAGGAAAATTTTGAAAATAAATCCTTGAACTTCTTTCCCCTAAAACCATTAAGGTGGAAAATATTTGTTGATGACACTAATGTTCTCTGGCCCCAAGAGAAAGAGGAATTACAAAATTTCTTTCAATACCTAAACAACAAATTCGAAGAAATAAAATTCACAATGGAACTTGAAGAGAATGATATCATCCACTTTCTAGATGTTCTTATCAAAAAGAAAAGTAATGGGGATCTAGGACATGCGGTTTATAGAAAAAATACCCACACAGAGAACTATCTCCATGCAAACTCCCATCACCACCCCAACCAGAAACTAGGTGTCATAAAAAATTTAGCCACGAGAGCCATACGAATATTTGATGAAGCACACCTAGATAAAGAAACATATCACCTTACCAATAATTTTAAGAACATAGGTTATAAACACAAATACATTAAGAATGAAATAAACAGATCCCTAGAAAAAAACCTGCGATAATCCCAACGTCCCAAAAAACCAGAACCCTAATAGAGATGCCTACCTTCCTTACATCCAAGGAGTGACCGATAGGATTGCAAGAGTCCGCAAAAAAAAAGAGATTAAGACCTCCTTCAAGCCACTTGAAACCATCAAACATAATATGAGATCCATCAAAGACAAACTTGACCCTCACAAAGGCAAAGGAATCTACAGAATAGAGTGCTCATGTGGAAAATGCTACATAGGTGAAACTGGTCGCTCCTTCTAGATTAGGATAAAAGAGGATGGAGATGACATTAAGAATGAACACATCCACACCTCTTCCCTTATAACAAAACACTCCCTTATAACAAAACACCGTGTTCGCCTAGAAGACACCAAAATCCTCACCAAATAAAATAATCTCTTTAAACGATTTATTAGAGAAGCTATTGAAATCCGAAAACATGTTAGTAACCTAAATAGAGATAGTGGGCTAGAATTAAGCGAAAACTGGTTCCCTTTGATTCATAAAAATAAGAATAATCATTGATAATCCAACCTTTATAGCACTATTATTTAAAAAATCTAATACTAAAAAATTAATTTATTAAACCTAGTTTTATTAATAACCCTACCTAATTAATAATCACACCCTCACTTGAAAGAAAATAAAAAAGACTTATTAAAATAAACAATCTTAATAAAACTATTAAAGGGCTTATGAAAATAATTACTCATAATTAAAACAATAAAAATTAGAATTAACATAGTTTATAATAGCTTAATAATTGAACCCTAATAGATTCTTTAATTAATATAAAACCTAGAACTTATGAACATCATTAATTAAATTAAAATTAAAAATCAATGAATTAATAAATATTAGAATAAGTGTAATGTCCCCAAGGCCGAGCCCTATTGTAAATCATGTCTATGAAGTATAAATCTTGCATTATGAAATGTAATTATGTTTTATAGGCTGGTGGGCCAAGTTTATATAAGCTGGTGGGCTTATGTGTTATTAGGCCAGAGATCCTAAGTGTTAAGGCCGGGAGCCTACTTCTGTATATGTAATCATGCAGAACATTAATAAAATATAAACACCGATGTGTGCAGACCGACCATGATGAATGAGTGATGGGGGACTAAGCTTCCACAGAGTGGGTAAGGGATTGGGGAATGGAAGGTTGGAAAGAAAGGCTAAGTGTTGAGCCTAGGGGCTTAAGTCCTTGGGAATAATATTTTAATATTATTCCAAAAGCCATGTGAAATATATGTTTTGTCCTAAGTTCTTGGAGAGGAACACATGCTGATGGAGTGCATGCAACTTCATGGGTGACAAGTGACAACCCAAGTGCATGCAATTAAAACTGTTGAAATGAGCCGTGTTGGGGGTTCCTCCTCCATTCTACCATCGACTGTCTAAACTATGAATCCTTTCTGACCTTTGCAAACATACCCTCACACAACTCTGAAACCCAAAGGCCTGTGTTGATTTATGGAGGAGCCGATACACCATCTATCAAAACCGTTGAGTTTGTGTTCAACCTCTGCGTGGATTGCTTATCACACATCCTTGAAACCTAGAATCGTGAGTTTGTTCTATATGGTTGGTTAGGAAAACCCAATGTTCCGTAATTGCTGAGCCATGCATCCTGTGTTGCTTGCTGGAAATCCCGACGCATCCTGTAATCACAGAGCCACGCTATGCCTTAGCGCTAATTGTTTTTGTTTTAGGTGTCCATACCCATTTTCCTAGTTGATTGTTGTGGCCACACAGTGCTAGACTATGTGTGGCTTGCTGGTCAGTGTAAGTTCATGCTGAGCCTCGTGGTTGCCCAACTATGTTGGGAACCAAGATTAAGGAAGCAGGTTGTATGACTTGTGTGTAATCTCTCTCTAGGTGATGGAGGTGATTGTTGTGGAAGAGGCAACTTTTCAGGCCTGTGAGCAACTCGCTCCCGGTGAGAGAGTTTGTTGGGAAGTGGTTTTCACCTAGAGAGAATCCAACACCAACTATGGAGCTCTGAGAATTTCTGATCTGGCCTGTTTCTCAGACCCAGAGAGGGAGGTGAAGCACTAATGGACTGTGCTTGTGAAGGTGTATACTCCTAGGTGGAACAAGCATGTGGGGAATGAGAGTCCATGAGTAGTGGGTGTAAGAAGGCATCTTGGGAAGAATCCTTCCAGTTATTCTGTGCAGTTTTCCCTGTAACCTCAGCCTAAACTAGGATTCCTTGCCTTGGGTGAAGATTAGTCCCAGCTCAGGGCTGACCTACTGCTGAGAGTGATGAGCAACATGGTCTAAGGCTAGGAGGTTCATGGAAGGCCTGCACGTAGTTGGTGGAATTACCACGATTTCAAAGATAAGTATCATCTTATGCTTAATATTATGTTTTGCATGCCTGTGATGCTTATATGTATCATTTATTCTGTTGTGCATATGAATTATTGTTAATGCTAGGAATTATTTATGTTAGTAGTAATCTTGTGCTTACTCTAAGTTAAATTTGTTAAATTTGATTTAAATTCATGTTATTAATTATGTATGAGAATGATGTTGTTTCGCACAATAACGTTTTCTCGACCAGTGGGATGACGACCAGGGGATGTTATAGTTTGGTATCAGAGCATAGTTTCAATGCTGAGTCTGGATGGGCTAAATAAGCGGTCTTTGGACTGAGGCTTTGAGAAAAAATTGTGTCTGGAGGACTAATTATAGACCTCATAATGTTTTTGAGTGTCAACGAGCTACTTGACTGTGCTACAAAGCTCAGGAGGTGTAGCGGTATTATAAAAATGTAGCTGGTGTGGTATATGGCCATAGGGAGAGAGAGAGAGAGCTCAACACATGAAGTGTTGGAGTCGTTCGATTTGATCGGGAGAAAAGGAGATCCCTTACGACTGTTAGATACAGAGAAGGTGCTAGAAGGATATCCGAGAAGCCTTTCGGGAGTTCGACTATCAGGAAAAAGTGGGGAGCGCTGAGACACAGAAACCCAAAAACATGAGAAGATCTACATCATAGATCTAGGAGGAGGGCTCGACCATTAGATCTTGTGGATTCGCACTCGAGTTAGTCGCGAGAATCTTTCATATTTCGAAAAGTCAGGAGAGGTGAACACCTCCGAAACCCGAAACCCCAAAATCCTGAAACGATCTACACCATATATCGTAGGAGAGGAACTTGACCGTTGGATCAATTAGATGATAGACCGTAATTTCAAGATTTTGGCAAATGGAAGTTCGAGATGTGTAGATGCACAGAATCCTGATGCTCGAAACTTCGAAATGAAAAGTGAAAGTAGTGGGGCCCCATGACATTGATGGGAGTGAGGTGGACCTTCTTAAGGACACCAAGTGTCACTACCTGGGTGAACGATAGCTGTGTTGTGGGCCCAAAGGGTAAGGAAATTGAATTTTCGAAATTCATGGATTGAAGTGATGGGAGACTTGGATTCGCTACATCATGAAATCCTGGTTACCGAAAACCCAAAATCCCGAACTCCCGAAACGTCGAAAGGATCTGCGCTGTAGATCCGAGAGAGGTATAACTGTAGGATTTCACTTGGAATAGATGTGGACATATGGGTGTGTACCACGTGCCAGTGGGTCGAAAATAAAGTGAGCATGGTGGGACCCAATGATGTCGTTGAAGGTTACGTGGACCCTCCTAAACGTGCCATGTGCCACCATGGTTGTGGGTGACAACTGTGCTGTGTGGGCTTGGAGGGTAAAGTAAATCAGGATTTCAGAAGTCGGGGGTTGGAAAGGAAAGCAAATCTGAGAGCCTCGAGGACCGAAACCCCGAAACCCGAAGTTCTGAAGTCCCAAAATCTTCGAAGATGGAAGAACCGCAATGGATTTTAACCGTTGGATGTTGGGTAAATGTAGACCATCGATCCACCCGATTTATGTGAATTTGGTAAATCAGAACTCCGGGAGATAGTTATGTGTGCCTTAAACTCTTTGAAGGATGAAGGCCCAAGTAGCACCTAGTACTCTAGCACTTGGTCACAACCCTTGGTCACATGGGTAGGGACTAAGAAAGAGGGATCTATCACCCAAAAGTATAGAGCTGAGCAAATCTCGGAAAATTCGTGAAATTGAAACATTTTCTTAAATTGGATTGTTTATGAATGATGAAGGAATTGTCAAGAAATGAAGGCCTGACAAATTCTAGTCGTTTGCACATTGTATTGAGGAAGTTTGACGAGTGCCAGAAATGATTCGAATTTCCACAAAGTGTAAAGAAATGTAAGAGACACATAATGCTTCCAGTTCAGAAAATGAAGCTCATAAGAGATAGCATAGAACTTTTGTATGTAGAGTGTGGATATCAAGCGCAAGGAGTGCTTATAGAGGGAACTTATTTTAAGTTCGAAAGACTCCAGGAGATGAGCGTAGAGGGTACCAGGAGGGCACCAGAAAGTCTTTTGGAAAACACAGAAGGGTTGAGTCCCTTTGAGACTAAGTAAGTTAAAATCTTAGGGGGAAATAGTGCAAGTTCACATGCAGAGTGAAAGTGTGTGGCAAGGTGAAGTTAACATTTCATTAACCAAAGATCAGGAGGGAAAACATCATCAAAGCCTTTGAAATATTCGAAATCCTTCAAGTTAGGGAGTAAGTCAAGTCCAGAATAATTGACGCCAAGATTTTTGGAAAGAAATCATTGAGAACCTGAACGGACTGTAGGAATCCTTGAAGGGAGAAGCATCGATAGTCGTGCATCGTTAGATCAAAATAAACTGTGAGGAGGATGACGCTAAGAGTCATTCTGAACTCAAAATGTCATTGAAGGTATTGAACTGTAGATCTCAAGGAAGATCGAACCATTGATTCCTTTCATCGGGAAATCAAAAAATTGAAAGTTGGGAGAATAGAGGAAGTTGTTCTCGAAAATCCCAAAATGAGAACTTTTGATTCGCGAGGAGAGATCTAGACCATTGAATCATGGTAAGTGTCAGCCTTTGATCTGACACACTTGAAGTTCATGAAGACGGAAGTTGAAAAAGGGAAGAGAACTGTTTTCTAATTTCACAAATCGTGAATTCCCAATTCATGAGAAAGGATCCACACTGTTGGATTACGAGGAGATTTGAGTCGTTGGATCTGACTCATGTGGATTTCAAAAAACTAGAGATCAAAAGAAAATAGGGGAAACTGTTTTTCGAAACCTCGAAACACAAATTGTCGATTCACGAGGAATTGATCTGGACTGTTGAACCTGGAAAGCTGTGGACCTTTGATCTGGGGAAAATGGGGTTTGGGAGTTCAGACCTCGGGAGAAAGGAGGAGAGATAATCCTCGAAGTTTGCGAATGGTAAAGTCCCGTAGCACTCGGAAGTTGGGGCCCCAGGTCATAGCTAGAGGTCATGCCGGTGGAAGTTAAGGGAAGAGATAGCACACGCTAGATTCTTGTTTCAGATTTCGAGGATAGAGAGAGTCGAGGGTGACTCATATTGAAACACCCGGTACACGAAATCCTAAAATTCCTTTTGGATAGGTGCGTGGTCATAGTCGGTGGCCACATAGGAGAAACTTGTGCCGCCGCTAGTTCTCACGGGTGAGTTTTCGCGCAAGGCCTATGGATTTGTTCCATGGAGGTTCTAGTAGGGACTCGAAGAGCTTCTCCAGCTCTGAGAGTTGAGGATCCATTGACTGGGAGGTCAGAAAACCCCACTGAGGTGGGGGAACTATGTTGAAAGTTCTCAAGGAAGGAATAATCATGCACAATTATTACAGTGGAGAGCACAAGAAGATTCAGGAATTTGGGAAGAATTGAATACTTCTGGGATCAACAAGAAATTTTTTTTTTTTATAGGGACAAAGAAGTTGTTGCAATTTTGTGGCAGCAAGTATGTTATGGCTCGTTTGGTTAGCCCAAGGAAAGAATGCTTGCATATTGCAAGTGTTATTGATGATGTTGTTGCATAAGGAGGGAAGCAACAGAAAGATGAAGAGTTGATTATAAGTTTGATAAAAGAAGCATGAAAGCTTCTACTGCCATCAAACATTCAGATAGTATAAATTTATTAATGGCAGTCATGTAGGTATGAGTTTTTATTACACTTTTTGCATAATTGTTGAAAGAAAATTTAGGTAAGAATTTCCTCAGCCAGAGTTATTTTATAAAATCACATGATTATATTATTGAGTGCATACCACTGGATGTGGTAAAGGCTGGAGGCCTGTATTAATTCAAAGATTTTTAGCTTCTAAATGCACACACTCACACAGTAGAATGTCATGTTAATTTGGTTATGGAGTAATAACCAAAGAATTAAAATATAAGAACTTGTTATAAGAATGAATGTCAATAAGCTATTCATGTATGAGACCATGACATGGTTGGATATGGTAAGGTACAGATATGGAAATATTATGAGCCACACAGGTACTAAAAGATTCCTACCTTTAAATAAAACTTGGACTGCAACCTTTTTGCTAACGCTAATATACACCACATAATTATATTCTTGGTGTAGTGTTCAGGTCAAAAAGGAAGGCATCCAATTAATTGGGAAGACAATAGGAAGAGTGTGGAGAATGTGTCAACACATTGGCCAAAATTCCAGCTCACGGATGGTGAGATACATGACTGAGATAAAGAGCATTATGTAATTCAATGCAAGGTGCATTGAATAAGTATGCATTGATAATTGCATTCATGCATAGTAAGTGATAGAATTGTATATTAAAAGCAATAGTTGAATGACTTTTGTAAGTAAATGCATTGCATGGAAATAATTGTTACTAACAACTGAAATGTTGTGAACTCATGAAGTTGAGGACATTTAAGGAGTTGCTAGACATTGCAACAGGAAAGTTGCAAGTCAAGTAGTCACATGAGCATTGACTACAAAAAAATTTACTTGTTCAGAAAAAGAAATAATGAACTTACAAATATAACTGTGAACATGCATATGCATCGAATGACGAGTCGTTCTAGTTTATTAAGTTGTTTGATAATTGTGATTGAATTGCTAGGTGCAGGAAATTCTAAGATCATTGCATAAGATGTTGTACATGTTGAATTATGATGTACAAAAAATACTGACAATTTGTTGGCAGTATGCAAGATGAAGTCTTGCAGGAAAATTGTATGCAGTTTGGTGCCTGTGGAAAATCACAAGGATGGTTGCATTCATAATATGGCAACAACCAAGATGAATCATGAAATAGAATGTCATGTTTTGGGGATAAAAGTTGAATTTCCTTTCAAACTAATTGGAGTTCCTAAATGAATTATTTTATGTTCTCTCATGATAACTGCATGTGGTTGATTCAGATGAGATGATGTTGATAAAAGTTAAAATTTTGACTACAAAGAGTATTTTTGAGAAGATGCTGCTTGGAAACATTGAGGGCAGTTGGAACTCCTCGAGCCATGGTACTCTAAGACTTCTGGTCTGACCTGTTGCTGAAGCCCAAGGAAAGGGAGGTGTAGAACCGATGGATTGTGATTATGAAGGTATATACTCCCAGGTGGGATAGGCAAGTGGGGAATGAGAGATCGTTGGTTGGAGTGTTGTTGAGGTTTGAATGGTTGGAGTGCT
>JZKD02S2142556.1:110178-145697 GCA_000966675.3 Picea glauca
TATATATACATATACATATACATATACATATGCTTGCATTACCGCATCCATGACTGTACATAATGTGTCTCATATTTCATTACTTAAGAAATATATATACCTGATGCTAATCATGTAATCTATTGGAATGTGATTCAGGTGGAACGAGAAGGTGTCCTGCAAGTGCATCCTTTGCGCATATTGGACAGGAAAAACAAACAGCTCTGAAATTGAGCTATAGGGATTGTAAAGGCCCAGTGGACCTGGTACAGTCTTGAGGATGCGACACGGGAGCATGAAGATGTTATGCGAGTAGAGTACCCACATCTTTTTGAAAATTTTGAAAAGCTTGCAGATGCAGTGTAAAGTTGCACTGAGGACATTGCAAAAATAAGGGGAGAGGATTGTAATGTCCACAAGGCCGAACCCTATTGTAAATCATGTCTATGAAGTATAAATCTTGCATTATGAAATGTAATTATGTTTTATAGGCTGGTGAGCCAAGTTTATATAAGCTGGTGGGATTATGTGTTATTAGGCCGGAGAGCCTAAGTGTTAAGGCTGGGAGCCTGCATTTGTATATGTAATCATGCAGAACATTAATAAAATATAAACACCATTGTGTGCAGATCGACCACGATGAATGAGTGATGGGGGAATAAGCTTCCATAGAGTGGGTAAAGGATTGGGGGCTGGAAGGTTGGAAAGAGAGGCTAAGTGTTGAGCCTAGGGGCTTAAGTCCTTGGGAATAATACTTTAATATTATTCCAAAAGCCATGTGAAATATATGTTTTGTCCTAAGTTCCTGGAGAGGAATGGATGCTGATAGAGTGAATGCAGTTTCATGGGTGACAACTATCAACCCAAGCGCATGCAGTTAAAACTGTTGAAATGAGTCGTGTTGGGGGTTCCTCTTCCATTCTACCGTCGACTGTCTGAATTGTGAATCCTGTCTGACCTCTACAAGTATGCCCTCATGAAACTATGAAACCCAAAGGCCTGTGTTGATTTCTAGAGGAGTCGGTACACCCTCTGTCAAAATCGTCGAGTTTGTGTTCGACCTCTATGTGGGTTTCTTATCACGCATCCCCAAAACCTAGAACCGTGAGTTTGTTCTGTATGGATGGTTGGGAAAACCCAATGTTTTGTAATTGCTGAGCCGTGCATTCTGTGTTGCTTGCTGGAAAGCCCGATGCATCCTGTAATAGTAGAGTCGTGCTATTCCTTAGCATTGATTATTGTCGTTTCAGGTGTCCATACCCGTTTTCCTAGTTGACTGTTGTGGCCACGCAGTGCTAGACTGCTTGTGGCTTGCTAGCCAGTGTAAGTTTGTGCTGAGCCTCGTGGTTGCCCAGCTGTGTTGGGAACCGAGATTAAGGAAACAAGTTGTATGACCTGTGTGTAAACTCTCTCTAGGTGAGGGAGGTTATTGTTGTGGAAGAGGCATTTTGTCAGGCCTGTGAGTAGCTCTCTCCTAGTGAGAGAGTTTGATGGGAAGTGGTTTTCTGCCAGAGAGAGTCCAGCACCAGCTATGAAGGTCTGAGAATTCCTAATATGGCCTGTTGTTGAGACCCATAGAGGGAGGTGAAGCACTGATGGACTGTTCTTGTGAAGGTGTATATTCTCGGGCAGAACAGGCATGTGGGGAATGAGAGTCCATGAGTAGCGGGTGTAAGAATTCATCCTGGGAAGAATCCTTCCAGTTATTCTATGTAGTTTTCCCTATAGCCTCAGCCTAGACTAGGATTCCTTACCTTGGGTGGAGCTTAGTCCCAGCTCAGGGGTGACCTACTGTCGAGAGTGATGGGTAGCGTGGTCCAAGGTTGGGAGGTTATGGAAGGCGTGCACGTAGTTGGTGGAATTACCACAGTTTCAAAGACAAGTATCAACTTATGCTTAATATTATGTTTTTCATGCCTATTATGCTTATATGTATCATGTATTCTGTTGTGCATATGAATTATTGTCAATTCTAGGGGTTGTTTATGTTAGCAGTAATTTTGTGCTTACTTTGAGTTAAATGTGTTTAATTTGATTTAAATGCATGTTATTAATTAAGTATGAGAATGATGTTGTTCCACACAGTAGAATTTTCTCAGCCAGTGGGATGACGGCTGAGGGATGTTACAATAAAAATTATACCAAATAAACAAAAATGGAAAACCCTAAAAAACTTAATCAAGAATAATTTTAATAAAAAAAAACAATTTACTAAAAACCTAGCCAACACCTATGTTTCTCTTCAACTTTAGTATTTAATACCAGCTCTTCTCATCATTTAAAACCAGGCTTCTTGCCCTGAAGATGGATCCTGATTTGGATCCGAGACATCGATGATCTATTGACAAGATTGTGTCTAATCTGATCACTTTTGAAAATCCCAACCACAGAAATATCATTAATCGTGTTTGCTGTATTTGACAAAGCGTATTACATTTGTTTTTTTGATAGGGGTGTACCATTTTTTTGTAATGCGATACGAACTCTACAAGGCACATATTCTTAATAGGAGGTGGATGATAGATGTAATAATCAATAATAGAGCGACATATCACGTCATCTAAATTATCAGTCTCTTGTTCTAGCAAAGATGGTGGTTTAAGCACGAATGTGCATGTGTCAAGTGGATATGTGTTTATGAAGACACATTTCCTTGAACTAAAGTTCAGAGGTAGGGAAAGTGCAATGTGAACTTTTTGTTGAGAAGACATTTGTTGAAGATTAAGTAATTTAATTCCAAGTGTACGTATCATTTGCATAACATCAATATGATGTTTTCATATTCTCCGCGTATTCTTCTGAATGCACTTGTAATAGATTTGTCAACCTTTGTCATGTACAAGGTACAATATGATGCTGCAACATATGAATTGAGGACATACTGTGCATATGTATTTTCATTCCACATAATTGGCATGTCCTTGGAGAAACCATTGTTCCAAATTTCTGAAAGTTTTCGTTTGAGGAAAATTGTTGGTTGTTTAAGTGTAGATTGTATCACTTGGATGTACTCATCTTCTGTAAGATTTAGTTCTACCAAGAAGTCTTCAAATCTCATTAAGTTATCGAAGTCTCATTTTTCTAGAAATGCGAACAAAGATTTTGATTTCTCAATGAGAACATTGTCCTCTAAACTAGTTGGTTCTATGATTCTTGTTGTTCTCATTGGTGGCACAGGGAAGTTGTATCGTGTATGGTAATGTCTATGAACCTTGGCAAGTTCTGGATCCAAATGGTCTTTGTTGCATGTTATGTATTTGTCCAAAAACTGCTTGATTTGTGAGTTGTTGTCATTTCCATAGATTAATGCACCCTCTATCCATAACAGTATGTGGTCATGCTCACTCCCTCTATTTTGGAACTCAATGAAAAAATAGTAGTCTGATATTTTTTCGAAGAACATTTCATCATGAGATATCAATTGCCTCAAAGCATTTATTTTATGTCTATAGTAACGAGTACATGTCACTGGGTATTTTCTTATGAGGTAGTCAATGTCATCATTTTCCAATGTATCAATTTGTTTTTTCTTTTTCCTGTTCCTATACAATACAGACACCATAGTCACCAATGGATCCCAGTGATGCTCTTCACTTGTAAATGTGAAGAAAAAAGTTGGGGGTCCCAATTGTCGGATCATTACAAATATATTTTTCTTGTGTTTTTTCAAGTAGTCAGGAGAGATGCGAATGTTTTTGAAATCTATGTATCCAATATCATATTTTAGGATTTTTTCTAGATTTTTTTTGTACTTGACATTGTTATCGCACAGTATGTAGCAAGGTCTAAAGGCTAGAGGATTGAGGCCAAACTAGCGTAACATGAACCTTCCCCACCCAATGTCACCTCAATTGGGAGGTTCTTTCTATTTAGGGAGGTTAACCCAGGGGAGACATCCCTGGTAACCTAGGGTTTTGAAGAGGTTAAAGTATAAAAGTCAAGGGAAAAGTTCCTCCTCACAGGTCACCACCAAGGTCAGAAAGTCTGGCTAATCAGCCAATAAATGAAGTGTATGCCCAAATGAAAACACCTACCCGGAACAAGAAAACAATAGTACAATATATATGCAGGCTATAACTTAGTGGGTTAATACTTCATGTGAATATCTGACAATAATATATAATCAATGAGACAACAGATATTAATGAGATCAACATTTTGTCAATATAGCAATGTAGAAGTATCAATTCATCAATAACCATTGAGATGATGTAACAAACAATATATCTAATCAATAATTTACTCAATGAATGCCTTTAACCATCATCTAATTGCTTATTATCAATTTTTGTTGCATCAAGATGGAATAACCAACTATGACGTCAGCCTAGTTAGGGTTATCTTAGTTAGTTAGGGTTTCAATAGGTCAAACTTGGCAAAACGGCTAGCATATGAGAAGAGATTAAAAAAGAGGATCAAGTGAGGGAGAGTTTTTCAATGGCAAGGCTCTATCACTAAAACCCTAGAATACGGACGACCCTAGGTGTGGATAACCTAGTCCTAGGATATCACCCTCCTTTTAACCTTTAAAATCAAAGCTAGCTTAAGGGAAGAAGTGAGAAGAGTGTAGCAAAGGCTAGGCTCTTTCTTCCTTCTTCAATGGCTGAAAATTTCTCTCTAAGGGGACATGAGACAAGGACCTACTTGTGTGATTGTCACCTAGGGTTTTAAAATCAACAAATTTATAAGTAAATGCAAGAATACTAACCTACAACCATTCAATCAAGAAGTTTTGCAGGAAAAACACTTACATATCATGAAGAAAAGCATGTGCAAAACCTAGTTGTAAACCTTCCTCAAGAGAAATGCCAAATATGCCAAGAAAAGCCTTCCATCAACAAGTGTGCCTCCTTTAAAAGGCCAAATACCCAAACTAGGGCGCAAAAAATCAGACCTCACAAGTGTGAGTTGTTGTGTTATCTTCAAATGAGGGAAAAACATCCTCAATATATAGTGTCTCATGACCCAAAATTAAAATTAGGTCATTAAAAATAGCCGACAAGGCTATAAACCAAAATCATACTATTTTTACATTAATTGCTAAGTAAAAGACACAAATGAAAAAAAAGTGAGATGTCAAGCCCCTCTGAGGGAGACGTTAGGCCCTTTTGGGGCTAGTCTAGCATCTGAAAGTCAAACGTTATCCCTTCATGGGCTCCTCCAACCTGCCACACATGCTAGTCGTCTTTTCAAACTGCTACATGCTCAAGGAGATGTCAAGACATCCTGGGTGACGTATTGGTCATCAAAAGGAAAGCGTTCCATCTGAAGTGGGTCAACCCCCCTGGGCTGGGCTCAGCCAAAGTGTCCTAGGTGGAACGTCCTTCTTCTTCTCATGTGAAAAGGCTCATCCAATCACTGTCTTGTCTCTACCCCTGATGGGGTCCCAACAACCATATGATGGGCTCTTCATCCCCATGGAGGTATGAACTAATCATCTCCCCATGTGTACCGGTCCAACTGGTACCTGTCCATCGGGCATGACCCTGCACATAAAAAACTTTGCCCTCCATGGGCTCATTAGTCACAGGGATCATAGCAATGTTAATCACATTTCATCATTAATTTTATCAAATACATGCATAAAACCCCTGATATATCATTCAATAGCTCAAAGATATTACAATGACCTACTATACAAAGTCAAAGAGAAAGACAAAATACCCTATTGAGCCAGCATCCATAAGAAAATGAAAGTTTCCAGAGGATGTCATCCAAGCCATGTAACACAAGGTGATGTGGTCAAGGGATGTCTGGACACATGGGTAGAGTGAAAGACAGGGATGTATGATATTACCTGTGGGTACCTTTGTAGAAAGTGAGATGTACCTGTCACGAATGCAATTCTTTCCAAGACCTTTATTTCCTTTTCTTATTTATTTTATTTCAAGGTCTAACTAGAGGACACTGCCTTGGCATGGTGACCATAGCTGATAGTGTTACCCACAAATACTTTCACAGGGATGATAAGGCTGGCTCGTGATGAGACCCCCTTCCCCTTGGCCATGCAACCAAAGGTCACTTCCCTAGCGTGGTAACTGGATAATGGCAATGTCATACTACTAGGTACCCATGAACATAATAGGATGGCTCATGATGAGACCCCCTATCCTCTTGGCTAGGTCTTGTTTTGTTATTTTTCTTCAGGTCCCTCTTATTTCTTGCTGAGAGGCTTTTTATTGCCTTCTCGGGGATCCCTAGGTGAGGCATCTCTAGGATTCATTTTTATGTCTTTTAACTTTTATTAGCCGTTTTTACCTTTTGGGCCTTTATCCCCTTATTCCCATGAGATAAGGTGTAACCCGACAAACAGATCATCCTAATGCCCAGACTAGGGAAACGGGGCAAATGAGTGGGATATAAGATGTAAAAGTGAAGATATGATGGGAGCGGATGATGGCCCTTCAAAAACACCTCCGGTGGCAAACCAAAACCTATGGGTACAAGCTTACTAGGATACCCTGTCAATCCCCCCAACCATGGTCAAGCAAGTCAATGTAAGATCCAAGCGGTTGTCAGAAATGAAAGGAGCAAGACACATATATCTAAAGGTTATAATGATCAAACATGACACATACCATGATACATGGACCAATTACCTCATGGAGCAAGAGTATTCTCTGATATAAGTCCAAGCCGAAGGTGATGGATGCTACTGTTGCTGACAAGACAAGTCTGATGAAGGAGAGGAAAGATGGGCCCTCCAGGTCTATGCTCAGGTCAATCCTGCTCTCAGTACTCCATGTTTAGGACCTGTGGGCCTCGAGACATGATCTCCTAGTTATCTCTAGAAATTGGGGATAACATTTGGCTCCAACTCGGGGACATGTGCTCACCGTAGAGCGCATGAGAACCTCAACATCTTTGGCATAACCTGCAGACCTACTCACACTTGAAAAGGGAATCAGTAACAAAGGTGGGTTGGTATTTCCACCCCGCAATATATATATGTATATATAAGGAAATCATAAATGCGAATACAAAGTGAAATACTTACTTGCACTTACCTGTTAGCTGGATGTTGGTGTAGTCAAACAACCAGTGAATCCAATCCAGCAACATCCCATGATACCTGCCTTTGTGCTTCATCATAAACCAAAATAGAGATAAATTAAGAACAAAAATGTCATGATTTATAATGTATATCATATCATCGGAAGTCATAAAATCTAACTCATGGAGGCAGGTGGGAGGGATAAAATCCTGCCAAGTCCATCTCTGAGGAAAGCACTCAATCCACTTCAAGAAAGGGTCATGAGAAGAGAAAGGTTTAGAAAACTGACCCAAATGAGCTGCAAACTGGCTACCTAGGGCATCCTCACTCTCTGAAGTCAAGGAAGGGATCGACAAAGACCTAGCAGATGACTGGAAAACTACCAAGGGGAGGTTGAACAACTGGGATAACTTACTCAAACTTGCAGTAGCCAACCAAGCCTTGAAGTCTAAGGTTTGCCTAAGAGGAAGCTCAACATAAAAAATGTACTTCCCAACTATACCTTTAATGGACAAGCACGGTAAAGTAATAACAGGTGGATGGAGTGAAAAGTCATGAGAAACCTTCTTTAGGCAAACAATGTTCTTACTTGCATCAAAATCTAAGTAGAGTGGTGGTTGATAATCATAAAATAAATCCAAATGCTCAGAGGAAAAATCATCAAAGTCCTCAAGGTATGATCGAAAATCATCAGGAAAACAAGGCATAGGGTCATCCTTGGGTTTTTGAAGAGTAAGAATCTCATCTCCTTTTTTCCATTGGTGAAGAATAATCTTCTGTGATGATTGCAAAGGAAACACTTGGAAGTGAATTTCAATGTCGTAGATGGGACCTATATCATAACCAATTATATCCCACCTATGTCTCCCGACATGTATGAATTCATCAAAATTATCAACAAAGTCATTATCTTCATCACAACATGAAGGGATTAAAACATCTGACACTTCATTCTCCTCCTCCTCATTTCCTTCATCATATAGTAAAGCATTATCAAAAACCAGGGGAGGAGGGAAACTCATTGTTTCTCCTTGCACAAGGATTTCAATGACTTTGGTTTTTTCAGCATGCATTACGGTCTCATCCTCGGGAATTACCTTTTATTCTTTAGTTATGCAGCATGGAAGGTCTAATTATTTCGGGAATTCTACTCCTCCTTCATCTGAATCATGCGACAAAGTGTCATCAGAGTCCTGCAATGGAAAGAAACTAACCTCATCTTCCTTTTGTTGTGCAGGAGAAACAAGCTTATAGATTGCTTCGTCAGAGGGAGGGGAACTTGTTGATACTTCATCATTTTGTTTAGGTTCTTCCTCCTCGGCCATTTCTGCAGGAATCCCACATTGAATGATGGTTTGTTCACCTTCTTCTTGAATATCATCAATAAATTTTCCACGGGCAAACAAAACTCCCATATTAAAATTACCTGAAGTGAAGAGATCTTTTATCCCAGATAAGGAGATGTTTTGTTCAATTCTTTTGCCATGTCGCAAGATTCGTTGAGCATGCTTGGGATCCTTTTACTAAGGGGAAAACCTAGGTGTGCCACGATTTCATCGGTATAGAGATGCACAATGTACTCTTCTTCAAGACAATGGCTTGCAGGAATCTGATGTAGAGTGCCCTCAAACCTACTCTGGAAGTCAAAAAGGGTTTCATTCTTAGCTTACTTTATATGCTCAATTATTTTTTGGAGTACTGGGATGTCTCCCAATTTTATGCCCCATTTCTTGAGAAAGACTTCTTCTAGTTGGTTCATAGATGTAATTCTAGCATTGGGAAGATCATCATACCATTTTTTAGCATTCCCATGAAGAGTGGTGGGAAAAATCTTCATCGCTATATCCTCAGCATCGTCATCGACGGGATGGAGTCCAAAATAAGAATAAAAATTGTCTACATGAAAGTCATCTCTCTCTCCATCGCTACTAGTGAATCTAGGGAGCCATCTTTTGGATATTGGGGGAATTTGTCTTGGGTATCCTGGGATTTTTCTCATGTCTAAAGGCTTATAGTTCCTGAGATCCCATTTTGAAGTCATTGTTGGCTTCATCATCAGTGGAGTCACCAGATAATTTTCTTGAAAATATCAAAAGATAAGGGAAAACACCCTAGTGGAGTCACCAGGTAAGCTTGTAAGATAAGGAATCTAGAGGCAAGGCTTACCGAAAAGATTTTTCATTGAGAAATATTGACTCAAAGTTCCCCGACAGTGGCGCCAAAATGTTATCGCATAGTTTGTAGCAAGGTCTAAAGGCAGAGGATTGAGACCAAACTAGCGTAACAGGAACCTTCGCCACCCAATGTCACCTTTATGGGGAGGTTCTTTCTATTTAGGGAGGTTAACCCAAGGGAGACGTCCCCGGTAACCTGTGGTTTTGAAGAGGTTAAAGTATAAAAGTTAAGGGAAAAGTTCCTCCTCATAGGTTACCACCAAGGTCAGAAAGTCCGGCTAATCAGCTAATAAATGAAGTGTATGCCCAAATGAAAACACCTGCCCAGAAAAAGACAACAGTAGTACAATATATATGTAGGCTATGACTCAGTGGGTTAATACTTCACGTGACTATCTGACAATAATATATAATCAATGAGACAATAGATATTAATGAGATCAACGTTTTGTCAATATAGCAATGTAGAAGTATCAATTCATCAATAACTATTGAGATGATGTAACAAACAATATATCTAATCAATCATTTACTCAATGAATGCCTTTAACCATCATCTAATTGCTTATTATCAATGTTTGTTGCATCAATATGGAATAACCAACTATGACGTCATCCTAGTTAGGGTTAGCTTAGTTAGTTAGGGTTTTAAAATTTAAAGTTTTGAGAGTTGTTTTGGACACTAGGACTTCAACGTTGTGTGTCTAAGATCAGTGCCTAAGGGTATATGGAGTCATTCAAGGAGAGGACGCAAGGTTGAAGGAGTAATAGGCTAAAGACAAGAGGGAAGGGTTCTAGAGTGCTGCAATGGTAGGGGCCTATAATCAAAACCCTAGGGGAAAGAGGCTCACTCCAGTGTTGCTTAAGCAAGGGCTCGTGATCTTTCCTCCTTCTTTAGGTCAAACTTGGAAAAATGACTAACATATGAGAAGAGATAAAACAAGAGGATCAAGTGAGGGAGAGTGTTGCAATGGCAAGGCTCTATCACTAAAACCCTAGAAGATGAACAACCCTAGGTGTAGATAACCTAGGCCTAGGATGTCGCCCTCCTTTTAACCCTTAAAATCAAAGATATCTTAAGGGAAGAAGTGGGAAGAGTGTATCAAAGGCTAGGCTCTTTCTTCCTTCTTCAATGGCTAAAAATTTCTCTCTAAGGGGACATGCGACAAGGAACTACTTGTGTTCTTTTCACCTAGGGTTTTAAAATCAACAAATTTATAAGTAAATGCAAGAATACTAACTTACAACCATTCAATCAAGAGGTTTTGCAGGAAAAACACTTACATATCATGAAGAAAAGCATGTGAAATCCCTAGTTGTAAACCTTCCTCAAGAGAAATGCCAAATATGCCAAGAAAAGCCTTCCATCAACAAGTGTGCCTCCTTTAAAAGACCAAATACCCAAACTAGGGCACAAAAAATAAGACCTCACAAGTGTGAGTTGTTGTGTTATCCTCAAATGAGGGAAAAACATCCTCAATATATAGTGTACTCTCATGACCCATAATTAAAATTAGGTCATTAAAAATAGCCGACAAGGCTATAAACCAAAATCATACTATTTTTACATTAACTGCTAAGTAAAAGACATAAATGAGCAAAAAGTGATACGTCAAGCCCCTGTGAGGGAGAAGTTAGGCCCTTTTGGGGCTAGTCCAACATCTGGAAGTCAAACATTAGCCCTTCCTGGGCTCCTGCAAGCTGCCACATGTGCTAGCTTCCCTGTCAAACTGCTACACGCTCAAGGAGACGTCAAGACATCCTGGGTGATGTCTTGGTCATAAAAAGGAAAAAGTTCCATCTGAAGTGGGTCAACCCCCCTGAGTTGGGCTTAGCCAAAGTGTTCTGGGTGGAACATCCTTCTTCTTCTCATGTGCAAAGGCTCATCCAATCACTATCCTGTCTCTACCCATGATGGGGTCCCAACAACCATCTGATGGGCTCTTGAGCCCCATGGAGGTCCGAACTAATCATCTCCCCATGTGTACTGGTCCAACTGGTACCTGTCCATCGGGCATGGTCCTGCACATCAAAAACTTCGCCCTCCATGGGATCATTATTCATAGGGATCATAGAAATGTTAATCACATTTCATCATTAATTTTATCAAATACATGCATAAAACCCCTGATATATCATTCAATAGCTCAAAGATATTACAATGACCTACTATACAAAGTCAAAGAGAAAGAAAAAATACCCTATTGGCCCAACATCCATAAGAAAAGGAAAGTTTCTAGAGGATGTCATCCAAGCCATGTAACACGAGGTGATGTGGTCAAGGGATGTCTAGACACACGGGTAGAGTGAAAGACAGGGATGTATCATATTACCTGTGGGTACCTTTGTAGAAGGCGAGCTGTACCTGTCACGGATGCAATTCTTTCCAAGTTGTTTATTGATTTTTCTTATTTATTTTATTTCAAGGTCTAACTAGAGGAAACTTCCTTGGCGTGGTGACTAGAGCTGACAATGTTACCCACAAATACTTTCATAGAGATGATAAGGCTGGCTCGTGATGAGACCCCCTTTCTCTTGTCCATGCAACCAAAGGTCACTGCCCTGGCATGGTAACCAAATAATGGCAATGTCATACTGCTAGGTACCCATGAACATAATGGGTTGGCTCGTGATGAGACCCGCTATCCTCTTGGATAGATCTTGTTTTGTTATTTTTCTTCTCGTCCCTCTTATTTCTTGCTGAGAGGATTTTTATTGCCTTCTCGGTCCCTGGGCAAGGCATCTCTAGGTTTCATTTTTATGGATTTTAACTTTTATCAGCTTCTTCTACCTTCTGGGCCTTTATCCCCTTCTTCCCATGAGATAAGGTGTAACCCCACAAATATATCATCCTAATGCCCAGACTAGGGGAATGGGGCAGATGAGTGGGAGATAAGATGTAAAAGTGAAGATATGATGGGAGCGGACGATGGCCCTTCAAAATCCCCCCCGGTGGCAAACCAAAACCTATGGGTACAAGCTTGCTAGGATACCTTGTAAATCCCCCCAACCATGGTCAAGTGGTTCAATGTAAGATCCAATTAGTTGTCAGAAATGAAAGGAGCAAGATGCATATATCTAAAGGTTATAATGATCAAACATGACACATACCATGATACCTGGACCAATTACCTCATGGAGGAAGAGTCTTCTCCGATACAAGTCCAAGCCGAAGGTGATGGATGCTACTGCTGCTGATAAGACAAGTCTGATGAAGGAGAAGAAAGATGGGCCTTCCAAGGCCATGCTCAGGTCAATCCTACTCTCGATACTCCATGTCTAGGACCTGTGGGCCTTGAGACATGATCTCCTAGTTATTCCTAGAAATCAGGGATAACATACATCTCTGGACAATAACTTTCTTCCTGATAGATGGCCTTTTATTATTCACACCCACATGAAAGACATAACTTTCTCAATTATTATGTGCATTTTTTTGAAAAACAAATTTGTTATGTGACAGGAGAAGTCATCGCTTGAATGTAGCAGTTTCCATCGAACTATTTTTTGGTAGATGAATTGTTCTGTGATTTCACTGGCATGTGGATATCCATAGAACAATGTTGGGAAGTTAATTTCCTCAACAAATTTGTCCTTGAATATTCCAAGTGGACGTTTCCCTTCAGCAGGTGCAATTTCRACAATCTTGTCTTGCAAGTCATGAATGCGTTGTGAGTCAGTGAATCCATGTATCAATGTTTTAACATGTCTTTCATTCTTTGTGTAACACCCCAAGGCCAAGCCTCTACTGACTTGTAATTATGATTATAGGATGGTTAGCCAAGTGTTTATAAGCTGGAAGACTTAAGTGTTTATTAGGCCGAAAATCCTAGATGCTAAGGCCAATGAGCCTGATTTTGTATATGAAAATACACACATCATTAATAAAATTACACCGCTGGGTGTAGATCGACCAAGAAGAAAGAGTTACAGTGAATAAGCTCCAATAGGTAAGTTAGGGGAAGGGGCTAAGTGTCTAGGAATATGGGCTAAGATAGAGGACTTACCTCTAAAGGTATAATATTATATTATTATTTCCAAAAGGCTAAGGTTGACAAAATCTGTGTTGTCCTAAGTTCCTCGGGGAAAGGGAACAAGTGTTAAGTGGAGCTCATGCAGCTTTAGGAAGACATGTGTCAACCTGGATGCATGCAATTTATAGCTGTGAAAGCCATCTCGTTGGGGGTTCTCTCGCAATTCTCATGACTGTCGCCACTCTCGCAATTCTTCCATACTCCCCATGGATTCACACATTGACCCATTGCCTTCATCGTCAACCCCTACATCATTCACGCACCCTAGAACCTGCAGGAATTGTGAGTTACCCCATACCTTTCCTGTGAAGCACAATGCACATGTACTTTTCTTGAGCCCGTAGCATGCCTTAACAGTTTGTTGTTGCTGCCAATGCAATTTCTTGATTGAGTGTGGCTTACTACCATCATCCGATCTATACCGAGATTTGTTGTTTCCATTACCCTTAGTTGAATTGACTTAGGATCTGGACTAAAGAAGTAGGTTGTTAGGCCTGTAAGAAACTCTCTACATGTGAGAGAGGTTGTTCAGGAAGCGATTTTCCTAGAGGGAGCCCAATGATAGCTATAGTTCTCTAAGAATTCATGTCTGACCTGTTGTTGAAGCCCTGGAAGGGAAGTCAGGCAGCCAAAGGACTGTTGAGGAGATATGGGGCGCACTTCTTGGGGTGGGACAGGCATGTGGGGAAGGAAAGGATATAGGATGTTAGTGCAAGCTAGATCCTGGGAGAAAATCCTTCTGGTTGATCTGTGCAACTTTCCTGTTGTCCTTTCTAAGCCTAGGAATCTCTTGCCCAATGGAGTTTAGTCCTAGCTCGGGGGTGACCCACTATTGAGCATGATGAGCAGTGTGGTATAAGGCTGGGAGGATCATGGGAGGTCTGCACACAGTTGGTGGTCATCTATTAAAAGATAAGTACCAAATATTTGTTCTCTATATGATGTGTATCTTGAAATCAAGTTATGATGTTGTTAGAATTGTCTGTGTATAATTCATGTATGTTTTAATGTTATTTCCATGTGAATAGTGGCATGAACATAATGCTATAGTTGTTAATTGCATTAGATAGATATGTATATAAATGTATATGGTATTAGAGCAAGGAGAGATGTCCATTAGTGACATTGCTCGACCTGCTGGTGACTGTGGATGTTACAAAATGTTATCAGAGCATAAAAGAAAAGACACAACTGATATTGTAGCATTGTCGGAAAGAGGTTGGTGGTCGGGGACGTTACAAAATGGTATCAGATGCATGGTTTCAACACTAAGCCTGGATGGGCCATGTTACCAAAAGTTGAAGAAAAACGTTTAGAAAAGAATTGTTGTCGAAATGGACAAAATTCAAGTTCAGAGCCCATGGTTTCAACACTCAACCTGGATGGGCCACGAATGAGGAATTTAGAATAAAAAGTCTAGAGAATTTTGATGTGCAGAGTGCCAAAAGGGCATTGAGAGAACACTTGGAATGTGTTCAAAAGCACAAGAGGTGTAACGGTTTAATAAATGGCCACATAGAAAGAAACCACAACATCTGTGGTGATTGGGTTGTGGGATCTTATTAGCCCTTGACCAAGTTTTGGGACTTCGACAACCTGTCGAAGGAGGAGCGCAAGTTGAAGTGGATATCACGAGATCTCATCCCCCTTTTGGGCCCCTTTTTGGGTTTTTGGGAATATGTAACAGGAATGGGATGTCGGCCCATGGGTTTACCCATGTTTAGGCCTATTTTGTAATTCATATATAGAAGGATATGCAATATAGAAAGAGGCTGGTGTGCTAAGTGCAAAAGGAATGGCTAAGTGCTAGATCTATGTGATCAAGGGATTGTAAGTGCTCTGTGCATACTGTGTAAGACTTGTAGAGTTGAGTGCAAGTCCCTATGAGAGAATGTAGAAGGATTTGTGTTGTAATGCAAGGAAGAAGGATCTAGCTAGCTACACAGATCTTCTGTCTTGTGTGGAGTTAGGGTTTTGAGGCTTTGTGCTTGTAACCGATTGACTGAAGACTATAAAAAAAAAGATTTGGTGGACATAGCCCCGGGGTGGGGGTGAACCACGTTAACCCTGTGTGATGTGCTTTGTTCTTTGTCTTGATGTATTTACATATTATATGCAAAATGATATGATATATTTAGATAGATCTATTCATGCTTGGTGCTTATTATATGTGAGAATGTTAGATCTGATCTAGATATAAATGCTTAGTGCCTGATATGCTCATTCTGATCCATTTGTATATGCTAAGTGCTTGAATATTGTAGATTAGTGTGACTGTTACAAAGCTCTATCTTATAAGAGAAGTGGTTATTGACTATATATTGAGGAACTAACAGTGCTAAGTGGTTTATTAAGTGTTCTAATCATATATATGTGTCCCATCTAAGGTTACATACACTTGAGTCCTGCAACCACCCCTACCTCTACCTCGGGTTCGACTTCATCTGCTTCATAGGTGTTTCCGAAAGGGACGATAGTTAGGGTTTTGTTGGTGCACTGTTGTAGCGCTGAACCCTGGGTCTGCTCCTATGCCAAAAAATGGTTCCATTTTTGGGACTTGAAACTGTGATTGTTGGGAACTGAGAAAGAGGAATCTTTGTGCGAAGATTCATCCTAAAATTGTGAAATCTTTGTGTGTAGATTTGTGCCCTAGAGCGTAGTATTCTACTTGATCTGTAAAGATCTGTGCTAAAGAGAGAAGGTTAGATCTGAAGAAAAGAAAAAAGATCTGAATGCTTTGTGCTCTAAGAAAGGTAAAAGTGGAAATTTATAACTTAAAGAGGTAATATATGCAAGCTCTATTCTCTGATAAAGGTAAGAATAGTTCAAAGTTTTAAGATCTGGAAGCTTTGTGCCCTGTAAAAGTAAGATAAGTGGAAATATTTGTTTCTACAATATGGATCTAGGTCTGTTTAATAGAGTCTGTCCTAGTTTGAAAGCTAGGTCATTAATAGATGAAAGAAGATTTGATATGAGTAGATCTGATAAGAATAGTGAAAGATATGTTATACCTATGTAAAGAAAGAATGTTCGGACTAACAAATGAATGTAGGATCTCTTATCGCTCAGTTTGTAGTTTACGTCAAGTAGTTGAAGGGTAAGAGTCAAACTGGCGTAACAAGAGCCTTTCCACCCACTGTCACCTCGATGGGGGGCTCTTTCTATTTAGGGAGGCTAAGCCCAAGGGAGACGTCCCTGACAATCTGGGGTTTTGAAAGGAAAAGGGTTAAAGGATTAAGGCTAGTTTTCTCTTCACAGATTACCACCAAGAAGATAGTCAAATTAAGAAAAACCACAGAAGAGGCACCTGCTTGTGAGACAAGACAACAATGACACTAGTACATGCAATAGTGGTTAATACTTCATTAATCAATGACTATCAATATTTAATGTACATGATCATATACAACAGTAATTATTGACGAAGTCAATGATTGCAATAATGACAATGGCATATAATATCACTTGTCAATAACACTGGAATAATATGAAAATAATCAATCCTTGAATTAATGCGTCAAACGTTATTAATTTCTCATATACAAAGGTAGCTACGTCAACATTGCTAGAGATGACGTCAGCTTCTTCTAGGGTTAGTATGATAGACAAGAAGGTCAACGTTTTGCAATTTATCCAATGGAAATCACCAATATATCAATGTATATCACTGGATGATCAAGCCACAGTATTTTCTATCAACCAAAATCTTAATAAAGGCATGACATCATCATTTTCTGCTAGGTTAGTAGATGTTAGGGTTAGTTAGGGTTTCAAATTTTGAGAGTTTTGAAAGATTGTTTTTGCACAACAAGCTCAATGTTGGAGAGAAAAACCAGTGCCTTAGGGTATTATGGAGTCAAAAGTATAGGCAAGATCTTAGGAGGATCAAAATCTAAAGACTAGAGAGTTAGTTTGTATGGTGTTGCAATGGCAGGGCCCTAGAATCAAAACTCTAAGGGAAGGAGGCTCATTCTGGTGTTGCTTAAGAAAGGCCTCATGTTCCTTCCTCTTTCTTTAAATATTCTTGGCAAAACGGCTAGCTTCAAAATACAAATCTAAGGGAGAAAAGTGTTGCAAGAGCAAGGCTCTTCAAACCCTAAAAGTTAAAACCCTAGGTGTAGAATCAACCAGGCCTAGGACGTCACCTTTATTCAATCTATATCTCAAAGCTAACTCAAAAAAAGGATGATTAGTGTAGCAACGACTAGGCTATATCTTCCTTAATCAATGGCTAAAACAAGTTTCTCAATCATGGGGACATATAGCAAGGACCTACTTGTGTGCTTGCTACCTAGGGTTTCAAGATTAAGCAATACAATAGCAATGTAATAGCAAATGTAAGAGATTTAACCTACAACCATTCATTCAAGAAGTTTTGCATGAAAAATACACTTACAAATCATGAAGAATGCTCATCATACCCTAGTTGTAAACCTTCCAATGAGAGAAACACCATAATATGGCAAGAAGATCCTCCAAACAAGAGTTGCACCTCACTTCCAAGGGCCAAAATACCAAGACAAAGACTAAAAGTAGATCTCTCACAAGAGAGTGAGTTATGTTATGTTTAAAATGATGTCCAACATCCTCTGTTTATACCAATCAATGACCTTTTAATTAAATTTTAGGTCATTAAAACAACCGAGAAGGATGACTAACAATTTTACATTGTTTTTACATTAATATGCTAGAATATGTCATAATATGAGCTAAAAGGGGGACATCAGGCCCTTTTGAGGGAGACGTTGGCCCTTTTTGGGCAAGCTCAGCATCCAGGGAGCCAAACGTTGGCCCTTCTAGGGCTCCTCCAAGTTGCCACACGTGCCAAATGATCCCAACACACTGCCACATGCTCTAGACAACATCCAACTACCTCAGGTGACATCCTGTCCATCAAAAGAAAATGTCCCATCTGCAGTAGGTGATCCCCCCTAGGCCAGGTTCTGCCAAAGTGTCCTGGGTAGGACGTTCTTCTTCCTTCTTTTGCAGTGTCTCATCACAACGTTGTCCTGTCTCTGCCATCTCAATAACCATCTGATGGGCTCTTCAGCCCCATGGAGGTCCGAGCTAATCATATCCCCATGTGTACCAGTCCACTGGTACCTGTCCACCGGGCATGGTCCTGCACATCAAAGACTACGCCCTCCATGGGCTCATCATTCCTCGGGATCATGGCAATGTCAATCATATTTCATCATTAAGTTTATCAAATACATGCATGAAACCCCTAGCATATCCTATAAGAGCTCAAAGACATTACACATATCTACCATACAAATTTGAAGAAACAAACAGGACAACCTATTGGGATAATATCCACAAGAAAAGGAAATTTTTCACAGAGGATCATTCAATCCATGTTCATGAGGTGATATGGTCTAGGGATATCTAGTCATAGTAAGACCAGGGGCAGGTGTTTTCCGTGGGTGCCTTTGTAGGAGGTGAGATGTACCCATCATGGATGCACTTTTTCCAAGCCCCTTTATTGCCTTTATTTTTTTTATTCATTTCTTTTCTTTCTTTTTTACTTCAAGGTCTGACCAGAGGACACTGCCTTGGCGTGGTGACCAGAGTTGACAGTGTTACCCACTGGTATCTTCACAGAAATGATAAGGTTGGCTCGTGATGAGACCCCCTTTCCCTTGGCCATGTAACCAAAGGTCATTGCCCTGGCATGGTAACCAGATAATGGCAATGTCATACCGCTAGATACTTATGAACATAATGGGACAGCTCGTGATGAGACCTCCCATCCTCTTGGTTAGGTCTTGTTTTATTATTTTTCTTAGGGTCCCTTTTCTCTCTTATCGAGAGGCCTTTTATTGCCTTCTCGGGGATCCCTGGGCAAAGAATCTCTAGTTTTTATTTCCTATGGATTTTATCTTTTACCAGTTGCTTTTACCCCCTGGGCCTTTATCCCCTTCTTCCCACAGGACAAAGTGTAACCCTCAAAGGTCATCCTAATGGCCGGACTAGGGGAATGGGATGGATGTATGGGAGATAAGATGAAAAATGATAGAATGGTGGGAGTGGACGATGGCTCTGCAAATCCCCCCTGGTGGCTAACCAAAACCCATGAATACAAGCTTTCTAGGTCACTCGTTAATCCCCCCAACAATGTTCAAGTGGATTAGTGTAAGATCCAAGCAATCATCAGAAATGTAAGGAACCTGATGTATATATAAGAAGGTTATAATGATCAAACATGACACATACCATGATACCTTGGAGAAATTACCTCATGGAGCAAGAGTCTCCTCTGATGCAAGTCCAAGCCGATGGTGATGCAAGCTGCTGTTGCTACTAACAGGACAATTCTGGTGAAGAAGAAGAAGAATGGGCCCTCTAGGGCCATGCTCAGGTCAATCCTACTCTCGGTACTCCATGTCTAGGACCTGTGGGCCTTGAAACATGATCTCCTAGTTATCCCTAGATATTAGGGATAACAAGATCCTAGAAATAATTTGTTGCAAGTTATCTCCCATGATCCTAGTGCGTAGTACAAAAGAAGATGGGGATCATTTAAAAGGAAGAGAGGTTTAACCCTCATTTAAAGTTGTGGAAGTTCGGGACATCTTGCTAAGGAAATCCTTAGTGGAAGACCTAGTTGTCTTTGTTGTAAAGCTTTAGACCATGAAGTGTTGGATTTCCCTAGAATGATTGATAAGCTTGAAAGAATGAACCTGAATCAAGAAAACACTAAGGCATATCTAGAACCTATGGATGAACCTTAGAAAGATTCAGAAAAAGAATTTCTACAGATGAAAGAAACCCTGAATGACCACCGACATGTCATCTTATCAGAGATCTTCAAAGAAAAGGAATGCATCGAAGCAAGAATAGGAGACTTCGACATTGATTGTGTTCTATATGAGAAAACATAGGTGAATATCATGACAACGAGAACCTGGGAAGCTATAGGAATTCCTACTATGATCCCTTCACTAGGAGGAATAAGTTTATTCAGAGGAAAGATAGTGAACCCATGTGGAAGGCTTGCTCAGATACCTATGACTGTCAATGGAACTTTGATAGAAGAAGACTTTCAGATTATTAAATTTGTTGAAGACAACGCCCCATTTACCATGCTAATAGGAAAACCTTGGATTGATAGAGATCAAGCCAGATGGAAGGAATAAGAAGAAGTTTTGGAACAGAAGAAGCAAGAGTTAAAAGACTTTTTGACCATAAGGATCACACACTTGATTGAGGAAAATGAGAGAAGATCGTAGATATTTAATACTAGCAACCCAGATGTCAAAGCTAAGAGAACACTAGAGGATCCTTAGAATATTGAATTACCTATCCCAGACAAAGAAGAAGCATTATCCAAAAAACCTAGGAAAGAATTTCAACAACGTGAAGTAACGGAGACCAAAGAAGAAAAGAATCAGAATGAGAAAAGCATTACCGAGATGAAGCTCACTGGAAAGAAGGATAGAAAGTTAAGAAACAAGAGAGCTAATACTAAAAGGTTACAGGAGGTTCTAGAGGAGACCTCGCAGAAATAAAAATTGCAGAATTGGAGCTTCGCCGAGATATCAGAACAACAACACATGGCACTTCGTTGTGATGAAGCAATATAGTCATTGGGGCCGATATATCCATTCGACTTCCACTCCAAATGGACAAAAATGCAATAAAGGTTTGTCATCTAACTGTTGGACCATGCCATAATGGATCGAACAGGAGTTAATGGAGACTCATACCTGTTGCAAGCCAACCGTTGTCGAATTACCTATTTAGCTCGTCGCGCCATGCACCGAGAACACTTTTTCCAATCAATAATTTGAGCCCACAACCTAAGCCAAGTTTATACAGTGATCATTGTGCTCTCGTTCTCTATCTCATTACCGTGTCTGAGTTGTTCCCTGATCCCACACAATTGTTTACCCCGAGTGCATATGTCAGAAGCATTGAGCGCTGCAGAGAAATCTGTTGAGGAAGGTTTGATCGACTTGATGACATAGAGAGTCATGTCATAGAGAGGAGTGTCTATAAGTGTACAAGCATCTTCAATGAGAGGACTGCAGGCCTCTCCGTCCATTGCTCGAGTCGGACCATCCTGGCCAGCTCATGAGAAATGAATGAAGCAAAAAGACAATATCATGAATGCTAAGATGATTATGAACATTACTTGCTTATCTACCACCTCTGAGCGACGCAATAAACCGAGACAATGTGCCCAGATATTTTGAATATGAATTGGTCACTACGTACCTTTCAAAGGGGATACTCGCAGTGCGCGCAGACCAGAATAAGATTGCAACATTGAAGTTTAGTGACTTCAACCTTGAGCACATGAAAGTGTACAATATGCTAGCCCCATACAAGTATCTGACTAGAACCAAGGGAAAGAATTCAAATATCGTTCCCCAATAGTGGATCATGAACCTCGCACAGTCCACACTGCTTAATGTAATGAATATTCCTCACTTCGGGAGGCATCAAGAAGTGAACGCATGCGTCAAGTTGTTGTTGTCCTTCTATCATGGAGGATACTTATGGTGGAACCACCGCATCACAGTGGATCTGAATTTGATTAATTAGATCACGAGGCTTAGCATGCAAGGCCCTGACCCAGAGGATTTCTACCCCAGAAAGACCCCAGATCACGCTCTCTCCCAGAGAATAAAGGATACTTACGACGATGTAGAGAAGGGAACATGAGGCTACAAGGTAGCTTCTATCTAGAGTGGTACAGTGGGCCTTGCCTGCCAGTTGATCGCAGGCAAGCTAGTTTGCAAGAATTGACCGACCGAAGTAACTGGATTCGTAGTCGACCTCGTAGGGAAGTGCGTGGAGGGACTACAAATTAATTGGGCAAAGTACTTCGTGAACCATATAGAACTATATTGCAGGGAAGCATAGGATCAGGGATATGAATTTCACTTTAGTTGGCTTCTTATCTCGATCACTTTCATTGCATGGGAGATTCCAGAAGGTGTGACCTTCCCAGACACTGATCCATTTGAACCTCTAGCCACGAAGTTTAGTATGTTGTGGTACTCCAATGACATGGAAAAGCATTGGAAATCAAATGTCGTCTTCCACACATATTATAACCAGTTGAAGGTAGCCATACAGGCCACGACTCACATAACCCTGAACACACTTCACAGGTTTAGACCCTTAATGAAATTCAACACGGACCATCATTTCAGCTATATCACTGTGCGCGCTGATGAGAATAAACAATAGCTATAGTCATACTACAATTTAATGGAGGTTGACTTGAAGGATATTAACAAGGAATGGTCGGCGAACCGCCTTGTTCCAGCAGACCCCGCAGAGATGTCCAATGTTGACATCCCTGAAACTACACCGGATACAGTCAGACCTAGAAAGATAAAGAAGACCGAAGAGGTCCACGATTTAGACAACACATCCGTGAAGACTGCGTCGATCTCATTAGGGAAAGGAGGTGATGGAACATAATTTGAACAGAAGAAAGGCGAGGTTACACTGCCAATAGATGAGGAGGATCCCTCGAAGAAAAGGAAGGTTTCCCCTATGAAACCTTCTTCAAGGAAGAAAATGAAAGCAACCAGAACCAAATTAGAAACCACCCTCATCTCAGACAACTTCGACTTCATTGTCCCAGCACTGAATGATGCTTCGCTAGAGATAGCAGAGAAGTAAGAAGATAAGAAGGAGGAGGTATTAAGTCGAATTAAGGATGAGCTCCAAGGAGTGTAGCAGGCACTATAGTCCAACTGTACAGTATCCACTGCACCCCTGACAGTTGGAACACCAGAACTAGGTGATGAGCCCGCTAAATTACACCAGATCATTGATACAATTGAAGCTCGCCTTCGACGAGGTTAGGGAGAAACAACAAAAGCCACTCAGGCTTTAGCGCAAGTACAAAAATATCTTGAGGACCAAAGAGGTGATGCAGAAAAGGAAAATCTTTCTCTATAAGAGAAATGGGATGAAGAAAAAGCAGAGCTATAACAAAGCAAGGAACAATTGCTCGTCAAGCAACTTGAAGTTAAAGAAAGGGTCAATAGATCATTTCTCTCTATGACAATCATTGAAGTACAGACCAAGGAACAAGTTCCACAGTAGGTGGCACAACTGGAAGAGGTAATCCGGAAGCTACAACAACGCATCACTAACTTAGAGCTCTACGCAGTACCTAAAAACCCACAAGATATAAGGAACCAAAGAGAAGTAGTTTCCCACAACACAGTTGACAGATTAAAATCTCTTTCCTTGGAGTGCAAGCAGCTCAGTAATCGCAGCACCCAAACCTATGAAAATATCACTGAAAATCCAGAATTGCAAACACTAGAGTCGCAGCTCCAAGAAGAGAAGAAGAACACAGATACACTATAGGCACAGCTGAAGGCCCTGCTATTTATAGAAAGGATGAAGAGATCTCAGGAACAACTCAAAGATCAACATCAGATCCATATGATTCAAAGAAAACTGATGGAAGTCACTCAACGACTTGAACCCATGCAAGACAAGGCATGTCATTTGTTTACATGGGTTGAGAGCCAAGGAGAATGGCTATAATAGGTTGTCCTCACAGCAAAACAATGACTAGAAGGGCCAATGAACGATGCAGTGATCCAGGAGTTTACCGAACAAGAGGCCACAACAAAGAAGCAAGTCGAAGCAGCTCGAGGCGTTCGAGGTAGAATTGCTCAGACCTGAGTGACTCGGGATGAGTCACAGGTGAGTGTTGGGGGCCTGTTGGCCCTTGACCAAGTTTTGGGAGTTTCTTGGTCATGTTGACCTATTTTGGGACTTCAAAATCCTGTCGAAGGAGGAGCGCAAGTCAAAGTGGAGATCACGAGATCTCGGCCCCCTTTTTGGGATTTTGGAAATAATGGGAATGGGATGTCGACCCATGGGTTTACCCATGTTTAGGCCTATTTTTTAATGTATATATAGAAGGATAGGAAATATAGAAAGGGGCTGGTGTGCTAAGTGCAAAAGGAATTTCTAAGTGCTAGATATATGTGATCAAGGGATTGTAAGTGCTCTGTGCATACTGTGTAAGACTTGTAGAGCTGAGTGCAAGTCCTTGTGAGAGGTTGTAGAAGGATTTGTGTTGTAACACAAGGAAGAAGGATCTAGCTACTTTGTAGATCTTCTATCCTGTGTGAAGTAAGGGTTTTGAGGCTCTGTCCTTGTAACCAATTGATCAAAGACTATAAAGAAGAAGAGTTGGTGGACATAGCCCCAGGGTGGGGGTGAACCACATAAACCCTGTGTGATATGCTTTGTGCTTTGTCTTGATGTATTTACATATTATATGTGAATGCTCTAATATGTTTAAATATATCAATTCATGCTTGGTGCTTATTATACGTGAGAATGTTAGATCTGATCTAGATATTCATTCTTAGTGCTTGATATGCTCATTCTGATCCATTTGTATATGCTAAGTGCTTGAATATTCTAGATTAGTGTGAGTGTTGCGAAGCGAAGTGGTTATTGATTGTATATTGATGAACTAATGGTGCTAAGTGCTTTATTAAGTGTTTTAATAAAAAATCTGTGTCCCAGCTAAGGTTGCAGACACTTGAGTCCTACAACCACCCCTGCCTCTACCTCGGGTGAGACTTCATATTCTTCACAGGAGTTTCCGAAAGGGTCGGTAGTTAGGGTTTTGTTGGTGCGTTGTTGTAGAGTTGAAACCTGGGTCTGCCCCTGTGCCAACATATCTATTTGGGAGAAGGAGGACCCTTCACAACTGTCATATCTGGAGAAAAGTGCATGAAGGTTAACCTCCAAGTCATTCAAACTTCATGACTTCAGTGAAAGTTATGGGTTATAAGAGAAATAGGGGCCGAAGACCAAAGTTTCGTAGTCCCGAAGATAATCTACACCATAGATCTAGGGGGGGGGGAGTGTTCACCGTTGGATTTGATCAAGGACTGATCAACTTGATTCAGGAGTTTGACATTTGGGGTAATTGGAGTGTGATGATGTGAAAACCATCAAAGCCCGAAGTCCTGAAGAAAAAGTGCAGAAGTGGAATGGCAGGATGGCATCGCCAATAGTGATGTGGACCCTTCCTAGACATTCCATGTGCCACCAAATTGATGTTGACAACTGTACTATGTGAACCTAGGAAGGTAAGGAAGTTCAGAAGTTCGGCATTCAGGAGAATAGGAGTGTGTTGATGCATAAACCACTGAGGCCCGAAGTTCCGAAGTGACATGGATTGATGACTTCACTCAAAATGACGTGGACACATGGGATGTGTGCCACATGTTAGTGAATTAAGAACCTTTGGATGATTGAAATTCCAGTTAGAACGTGACATGTGTTACCCATCTAATAGGGCCATGTGTCCACTTCTAATATTTAACCACGTGGACCTCCTATCGAGCATGGATGGAGGGACCCTTGATGTTCACAGTGGACACATGGCACCATATCTTGAAGTTCATAGACTTGAGACTACGAAAGAAATGGTTCATGTTGGAATGGAAGGAAGAAATTTCTGAAGTTTTGTAGCACCAAAGTAACATGACGTAATTATATCACCGAGGGTGACGTGGAAGTATTCAGATATTTGCGATTCAGGATTTTGAGATTTGCATAGGCAAAATCCTCTGAAGTCCCAGAGCCTGAAGCTCTGAAGTCTCGGAGCCCCGAATCCTGGAGTTCCATGGCAAGTATCAGTCATTGGATGCTTGGAAGTTGTGGAACATTGATCCACCCCACTTCACGAACTCGCCAATTTTGCACTCCGAGAGATTTGTTGGGAAGTGCTTTGGAAACCACCAAATCCTGAAGTCCCTGAAGCTCTGATCCACCTTAGATCCGAGCAAGGAATGTGGACTGTAGATCCACTGTTCTTTGCGCGTTTGTCAGTTCATTGTCCTATGATGTTTGGGATGTGTGGAAAAAGGGAAACCTCCGAAGCTTTGAAGCCCAAATTTTCAAGGCTCCATATAAGTGCCCAAATCATTAGCACTGGGTCACAGTCATGGTCACATGCGAACCAAGGTCTGAAGAAAAGGGGCTAGCGCCTGAAAATTATTGCAGAACAAAACTGGGCTTAGAGATAAAAGCTTGAGAGGTTCTTGATCGATCAAGACCCACTGAAAATGGAGTCAGATATTATTTTGTTGAACTAGATTGGTTTATGTTATTCTAGAAAATTATTAAGTCTAATAGCCTGACAAAAATTTTGTTGAATGCACATTTTGCAGAATTAACAAATGAAAGAACTGAACCGAATTTTTGCATAGTGCAGAGAAATGGAGGAGGAACATGAAGCTTAAAGTTCGGAGAATGAAGCTAGAGGAATGAATGTCCATTTGGGAGTTGAAGGGACAAACTCCAATGGGCATGGAGAAGAAATAGATAAAGACATGGGCATGATGCAAATTATAAAATAATTGCAAAAAGAGGTCCAAATTCACCGAACAGATAACAAAAAGCTTATGAAAGTGAGCGAGCAATAGGGAGACTTAAACATGAAGTTGATGTAGAGCTTGGAAATAATAGAAAATAAATTGGATAAGGAGAGTGGCTCAAGAAAATCAGAAAGTCACATGTCTCTTGATGAGAAAAGGATAACAATAAGTGTTAGCAGACATCATCGTCACTCCTTGAGGAATTCCAATAAGAGAGCACACAACAACCCAAGTCCATCCCCTATCAGAAAGCATAAGAAGTCTGGGGTGGATGAGCTACGAGGGGAAATGAACAAAATCAAACCTCCTACATTTGATGGTGAGCACAAGAAGGATGAAGATGCAAAGACATGGATGCAGGGCATGAGAAAGTATTTTCAATTGCATAATTATTCTTCTCATGCAAAAGGAAGAATTTCCATCAATCAACTCATAGGAAAGGCATTCATGTGGTGGGATCAACTTGTGCAGGTGCAACACATTAAAGAGAAAAATGTTACTTGGAGGGAATTCAAGAAGTATTTTAAAAGAAATACTTGACTAAGAGATACTATGACAAGAAAATGAAAGAGTTCTTTGAACTCAAGCTTGAGAGTATGACAATAGATGAATATGAAAGAAGGTTTTTAGAATTGTTGAAGTATGTCTCTTTTATCAAAGAGCAGATAGTCAAGATTTAGAGGTATTTAAGTTGTTTTCCATTATTCATCAGTGACAAAATACAATATGATAATCCCAAAACATTGGAGGAAACCATAAGGCGAGCTAAGTGCCTATATGATAAAAGAAAAGCAAGGCCAACTTTACAAAAAGCTTGGGAAGAAAAGAAGAAATTCAAGATGGATCAGAGGAAGAAGGGAACTAAGCCATCATTATTCAGAAATAATGCTCAGGGACAACCAACTTCTAGAGAACCCAGAACGATTGAGATAGGTGGTCAAAGGCCAAGGAAACCACCTATTCAATGTTTGGGTTGTAAAGGAGATCATATGTTTAGATATTGTCCTCACATAAGTGACAAAGTGAGAGTTGTTCACAATGTAAAACAAGCTGAAACAGTGGAGGACATGGGAAAAAGTGTACCCAGGATCTATGCAACCATAGACAACAAGCAAGCAGAGTATCAGTCACATATGTTTGAAGTGGAAGGTATGATCCACAACCAAACCATTACTATTTTAATTGATCCAGAGCTAGTCATAGTTATATAGATCCTAATATGGTGTAAATTTTTCATTTTCCAAGAAACAAGCATGGAAAATCTTGGTTGGTGCAGCTGGCTATCGGAGCCAAAAGAAAATTTAATGAGATGGTTAAGTCATGCCTTATGGACATGAATGGACTGAGCACAAGGGAAAATTTGAACATCTTCCCATTAGGTTCCTATGACTGTCTAATTGGGATGGATTGGTTGGACCAACATCATGCTATATTAGACTATCATAAAAAGGAATTTACTTGCCTGGATGAGGAAGGGAACCTAAGGAAAGTGCAGGGAATTCCTAGGGCAGTGACTATCAGAGAAATTTCAACAATGCAGCTGAAAAAGTGTTACAGGAAGGGTTGTCAAATATTTGCATCCCATATGGAGGAAGAATATAAGGATAAGGTGCCAAATCTGGAGGATCATGTAGTCCTAGAATATTTTGAAGATGTGTTCAAGGAGGTACCAAGACTACCCCCAAAGAGAGATATTGATTTCTCTATAAATTTAATGCCTGGAGCAACTCTAATATCAAAAACTCCTTACAGAATGAGTACACCAGAACTGAAGGAGTTGAAAATGCAGCTTGAAGAACTTTTGAGGAAGGGGTATATATGCCCAAGTGTGTCACCTTGGGATGCCCCATTCTTTTTCATGAAGAATAAAGATGGGACACTGAGATTGTGCATCGATTTCAGACAACTGAATAAGGTAACTATAAAGAACAAGTATCCTCTGGCAAGGATTGATGATCTCTTCGATCAGTTGAAGGATGCAAGGATATTTTAAAATACATATCTTAGGTCATGATACCATCAAGTAAGGATTAAAGAGGAAGATATCAGCAAGACCGCCTTCAGGACAAGGTATCGTCATTATGAGTTCATAGTGGTGCCATTTGGGTTATCAAATGCACCAACTATTTTCATGTGCCTAATGAATGGTGTTTTCCGAGAATATTTGGACAAGTTTTTCATTGTCTTTTTAGATGGAATCCTTTTATATTCCAAGTCGGAAGAAGAGCATGAGCATCATTTGAGGATGGTGTTGCAAGTGCTAAGAGAGCATTCATTGTATGCAAAATTGAGCAAGTGCTCATTTTATGAAAACATAATTCACTATTTTGGGCATATCATATCTGAAGATGGGATAATAGTGGATCTTGAGAAGATATAAGCCATTAGAGGGTGGAAAACACCAAAGTATGTGACAGAAGTCGGATCCTTCATGGGTATAGCTGGATACTATAGAAGGTTCATTGCAGGGTTTTCGAGAATAGCTCATCCCATCTCTTCCTTGCAAAGGAAGGGGAAAAAGTTTCAATGGATAGAAAAATGTGAAAAGATCTTACAACAATTCAAGAAGTTGTTAACTAGTGCGCCAATTTTGTGGATTGCTGATCCGAATGAATATTTAGTGGTTTTCACATATGTGTGAAAATAAGGACTTGGAGGAGTCCTTAGTCAGAATGTATTTTTAATATGTTTCGAGTCCAGAAAATTGAAAGAGCATGAAAGGATCTATGCCACTCATGATTTGGAGTTGGCAGCCATAGTGAACACTTTGAATAAGTGGAGGCACTACCTCATGGGAAAGAGGTTTTAGCTGAGCACAAACCATAATGGTTTGAAGTATTTGTTTGATCAACCTACTTTGAATGCTAGGAAAAACAGATGGTTGGAATTCCTCTGTGAGTATGACTTTGATATAAAAATATCAAGGGAAAAGAGAACAAAGTGGCTGATGCACTCAACAAAAGAATGCATGAGTTGCATGCTACAACCATTAGCATGTACCGATCATATTTGAAAGACAAAATTGTGGAGGCTACAAAATCAGATTTGCAATACATGGAATTGGTAACAAAATTACAACAAGGTAAAATGCAATAGAAAGTTGAGGATTATGAATTGGGAATTGATGGAAATATCTTGTACAGAAACATAGTTTATGTAGTATGATTTTAAAATAAATGCACAATGTACCTTATGCATGACACCCAGGATATCATAAAACAATTTCAGCAGTCAAGAGCCAATATTATTGTCCAGGCATGAAGAGGGAGATTGTTGAATACATAGCCAAATTCTTGGAGTGTCAAAAGGTAAAGGCTGATCATAGACACCTAATTGGTTTGCTACAACCATTACCCATTCCTGAGTGGAAATGGGAATATGTAACAATGGATTTCATCACAGAATTTAACAGAACAAGCAAGCAGCATGATGCAATCATGGTGGTATTGGACAAGCTTACTAAATCTTCCCATTTTATCCCATTGAGGACTAATCACAAGGCAACCAATGTTGTTGATATTTATATAAGGTAAGTAGCACGCTTTTATGACATATCCAAGACATTTGTGTTTAACGGAGACCCAAAGTTTACCTCAAAATTTTGGAAGGGGTTATTCAAAGGGTTCAAAACAAATTTGAACTTCATCACAACATATCATCCTGAGTCGGATACACAAACAAAGAGGGTGAACCAAGTGATAAAGGATATGCTAAGGATGTATGTGATGGAAAAACCATATAAATGGGAAGATTATCTACACTTGGTGGAATTTTCCTACAACAATGGGTATCAAGCATCACTGAATATGAGCCCGTTTGAGGAACTTTATGACAAAAAGTGAAACACCCCAGTAATTTGGGAAGTGGTTGGGCTAGAGTTGCTCAAGGAAATGGAAAAGAAAATGATGAAGATTAAATAGAATTTGAAGGCTTCCCAAGAAAGACATAAAATCTATGCTGTTAAGAACAAAAATTACAAGGAATTTAAAGTAGGGGATCATGTATTCTTGAAAGTGAAGGCCAACAGAAGTTCCCTAAAGCTGGGAAACTTTTCCAAGTTGGTAGCCATATATTGTGGGTCGTTTGAAATCCTAGAGAGGATTGGTCCAGTAGCTTATATGCTTACATTGCCTGCATCTATGCCTATACATAATATATTTCATATGTCATTGCTTAAGAAATATATGCTTGATGCTAATCATGTTATTGATTGGAATGTGATTCAAGTGGAGCAAGAAAACACTTTTCAGGTGCATCCGATGCGCATAATGGACCGGAAAAGAAAACAGCTCTGGAATCGAGCCATAGGGATTGTAAAATTCTAGTGGACCTAGTACGGTCCTGAGGTCACAACATGGGAGCATGAATATGTTATGCGGGCAGAGTACCCACATCTTTTTGAAGATTTTGGAAATATTGTTGTTGTTGTGTAAATAAGTTGCACTGAGGACAATGAAAAAATAAGGGGAGGGGATTGTAACACCCCAACGCTGAGCCCCTGTTGAATTGTAGTTATGTTTATAGGCTGGTGATCCAAGTTTTTATAAGCTGGAACACTTAAGTGTTTATTAGGCCGAAGAGACTAGATGCTAAGGCCAATGAGCCTAATTTTGTATATGAAAATACACAGATCATTAATAAAATTACACCACTACGTGTAGACTGACCATGAAGAAAGGGTTATGGGGGACTAAGCTCCACTAGGTAGGGTAAGGGAAGGAGATAAGTGTCTAGGAATAGGGGCTAAGCTAGAGGGCTTACCTCTAAAGGGATAATATTATATTATTATTTCCAAAAGGATAAGGTTGACATAATCTGTGTTGTCTTAAGTTCCCTGGGGAAAGGGAACGAGTGTTAAGTGGAGCTCATGCAACTTTAGGAAGACATGTGTCAACCTAGGTGCATGGAGTTTATAGATGGGAAATTTAGCTAGTTGGGGGTTCTCTCACCATTCTCATGGCCGTCGACACTCTAGGAAGTCTACGATACTCCCCATGGATTCATGCATTGAGCCATTTCCTTCATTGCCGACCCCTGCAACATTCACGCACCCTGGAACCTGCAGGCATTGTGAGCTACCCCGTACCTTTCCTGTGAAGCACAATGCACCTGTCCTTTTCCTGAGCCCGTACCGTGCCTTAACAATTTGTTTTTGTTGTGAACATTGTTCCTTTACTGAGCGTGGCTTGCTACCGTCATCTAATCTATATCGATATTTGTTGTTTCCATTACCCTTACTTGAATTGACTTAGGAGCTGGACTGAAGAAGCAGGTTTTCGAGCCTATAAGAAACTCTCTACTGGTGAGAGAGGTTGTTTGGAAAGCGATTTTCCCAGAGGGAGTCCAATGACAGCTATAATGCTATGAGAATTCCTATCCGGCCTGTTGTTGAAGCTCTGGAAGGGAAGTGGGGCAACTGAAGGAATGTTGAGCAGAGACAGGGCACACTTCCTGGGGTGGGACATGCATGTGGGGAATGCAAGGTTGTAGGTTATTAGTGTGAGCTATCTCCTCGGAGAAAATCCTTCTGGTTGATATGTGCGACTTTCCTGTTGTCCTTTCCAAGCCTAGGAATCCCTTGCTCGGTGGAGTATAGTCCCAGCTCAGGGGTAACCCTATGTTGAGCGTGATGAGTAGCGTGGTCTAAGGATGGGAGTTTCATGGGAGGTCTGCACGTAGTTGGTGGTCATATATTAAAATATAAGTACCAAATATATGTTCTCTATATGATGTGTATCTTGAAATCAAGTTATAATGTTGTTAGAATTGTCTGTGTATAATGCTTGTATGTTTTAATGTTATTTATGCATGAAGAGTGGCATAAAAAGAATGATATATATGTTAATTGCATTAGATAGATATGTATATAAATATATATGGTATCAGAGCAAGGAGAGATGTCCAGTAGTGACATTGTCGGACCTGCTAGTGGTTGGGGATGTTATAAAATGGTATCAGAGAAGAAAAGAAAATATACAATCGATATTGTAGCGTTTCCCGACAGAGGTTGGTGGCCGTGGATGTTACACTCTGATTCATCGCTTATATCAAATTCACTAGTAGTGTCAAAAGTTTGTGCAGAGTTGTCATTTCCTTGTTCAAGAACATGGCTCCAGTTATCATTTATACAAATGTTGTGTGCTTTGTACAGGACCCTGAAACATAATTCTTCTAATGCTTTCATGACAATGTGCACACACACTCTACCTGTCTAGTATGCATTCTTGTATTGCAAACATGTTTTGAGAGCTACAACAATTTTCATTGTCTCACTCATGAATTGTGGCAGGGAGTTTTGCACAACATCGAGTTGGACATGCACATTAATAATTGATCATGTTAAGCCCATTTGGGGTCGTTTATAGCCCCAGGGTCTGATTTATGAAAATTCAATTTGTAGAGACACAAGTCTCTCTTCAAGTTTTGTAAGTGTACTTACATATGGTAGTGGTGTGTTACATCTTATTTGGTTGGGTGTTGCAAAGTGTGGCAATTTTCCATTTTCAAGTGATTTTTTGCATGGAAGACAAATATTGCTAGTGGAAAATGTTCTATCATTTAGTGTCAAGCCGAGGTATTCTTTTTGCAAGTCAGGGGTGAAAGACTTAGTTTTTTTTGAAAAATCCAATTCCTCGCAAATCGCACATGAAATGGAAGGAGTGGCTTTAATTTATTTCATATAGATCTTCTTTGCATCTCTCTTTCCTATACAAGGATGTGTAGTAAGTGTTTTTTGGTTTTCAATGCTAGAAGTGCATGGTGTTGGATCTAGGCTACGATATGTGAATTTTCCCTCTCGGTCAGTATCATGACCATTGTGGGATATGTAGTTTCACCTGCTTCTCTCACGTATCTATTTTTTCAACATGTGGTAGGTTAACTTATGGTTGCCACTCGAAATTAGTTTCACTTGTTGATAAACCATGTTGAAGGTGGAATTGACATTTGTTACGAACATTGCCTCCTCACCATATCGATGGTGCAAACAGAGATGTTCTTTTTTATTGGACATGTAATGTTTGTGTTCAACAGGAAGTGTGAAAATGCGATCGTGTTGTGAACACACAATTTCTTTTAGGTTGTGATATGTGAGTTTGTGCTTCTTGGTTGATCTCCCTTTCACCTCATGATGATTGGTTGTACAACTCAGAGGTCTAGAAGGAAGTGTATCGATGTATTCATTTCTTTCATGTATGACCTCTTTCAAGTTGTGATAAGTCAGTCTACGGTTTGTTTTTAAGCTCTATATGACCTGATGACAATTGGGATGAGTTTCATCCTGATTAGACAATATGTGACACTTATGCAGATTCGATGCAATTTGGGTGGAAAGGACAATGGATCTTAAACTGGAAGTATTTATTATCAAAGGTTGATAATGGGTGTGTGGCGTATCTGTTTTCGACGATATGATGTCAATTGTTCGATCGTAGTTTGAATCAATACGGTAATAATAGATAGTACAATTTGATAGGGTTGACCAGATCTGGATATTTACTTAGAATATGATAGATATCCATTGTAAATAGAATGTGAAACCCTCTATATTTCCTTTCTCATATGGCATTGCCATGTTTACAAGGTATTGTTGCCAACTTCCAATTATTGGCATACTTTCTATGATATATGGTAGAAGGTGTTGATGCAAGCAGTTAAACACCTGTTGACTACCACCTATAATTGAATTGCAAAAGGACTGCACAGTGTAAAGGTGTAGTGAGTGCACATCAAACTTTGTTGCTGTCAAATAGCAAATTGCATTGAACATACTATCTCCACAAGTAGATGTAATATTTGTTTCTATGTGCAATCCATGGGAGTGTATATGATGCATAATTAGTTTCCAATGCAATTGAAGGTCTTTGTAGGTGAGGGACAAGTAAATATCAGGTCCTTTAAGATTGCATATGGACAATTTTTTATAGAGTAGTGGTTCATAATGACCACTTAGAGGATTGACATCATGGAACAAGATGCAATATGGATCCCTAGACGCAGTTTTGTTGAATAGTAGATATATTCTTTTTTTTGTTAATGACCAAATTCCAATTGATATATTTAGCCACTTGGATAACCACTGTATAAAAAATGTATATCCCTAAATTCCTCTCTCATGTGGAGGTGGAGTTACAGATGCATACAACTGCATATTTGAAAAATATGTACTGACATCATGTATTCCATGCAAAAGGAAAAGAAAATAAGATGCCAATTTGTATTGATACGAATCTAATGACTCAACATTGCCATTTTCTAAACATGCCAAGAAATGATCTATCTATCCATTGTGCAACAAAAATGAAAAAGAAATTGAAATTCATCAAAGAGGCAATCTCCCATAGTATACGAGAATGCATCTAATCTAAAAAGGCCATTGTTATGCAATACCTGTTCGATGTTGTTATGTACAATGGAGTCTGTATCTATTTGATAGTACTCAACATCTATTAATTGCTTCATCTTTTAAGTTGTAATTTTCAAGATGTTTCTTAGCTGTGTTTAGATAATATGTAAATAACAAAAAAAATGATAACTATAAGTTCAGAACTGCATACCAATTATGCTATGTATCCTTCCACCTTCTTTTTTTTCAAATTCAATTCTCCATGATTGCTATAGTTTATAACAAACAAAAAAGCTATAGTGTGTGCTCAACCATGTTGAAATTACTAAAACAACTGAGAGGGGGGGTGAATCAGTTTTTATTGAGCTTAAACAATCATAAGTCTATTAAAAACATTATTAATCTTTCTTCAACTGATCCTCAACAATATACAGCATATGGATAGTAAAATTAAAGAGCATCAGTCACACATAAGGTGTACACAGAGACAGTTTTTCACGAGGAAACCCATAAAGGGAGAAAACCTCTTCTTCTTCAAAATGATAGGCAGTCTTTTAAGTTCTGTACATCATCTATAATTGAGCACCAACTCAATGTGAGGCTGCT
>JZKD02S2142556.1:194141-213829 GCA_000966675.3 Picea glauca
GGAAGACTTGAATGACTTCACTGATTTTGGATACATGTTCCTCCAGTGTGGCTTCTACCACCATCGACACCTTAGATCTATTCCACAAATCTATCATATCTACCATAGTAATCCATTAACGATATATCAAGGAAAAAGAACATAGCATCAATCACACACACAAGATAAGATATACGTGGTTCACCCTCTCTCCAGGGCTATGTCCATAGAACTGTGCTTTATAATGTATTTAAGATGAAGCATACAGTTCTTTTCTGTGCTCTTAGCTATCATATCTTCTTTCTTCTCCTCTCTATCTCTCCCCTCCCTGCGCACCCAGCTGCAGGGTTGATCTTTGCACCCAGTTGAAGATCTTACAATACTAGAAGGCTCTCATACTCAACACTTCTCTCTCTCACACAATAGTCCTTACTTGATCACACAATAGTAATGAAATCTCAACCAACCTAGTACCAAACCATCCCAGGTCCTCTATACCTCTATTTATACATTAAAAACACTCACCGACATCCTTAAGCCGATACCTAGGTGTCAAAACCCTAGATACCAAAACCCTAGGTGTCTAAAACCCTAGGTCAACTTGACCCATGTTTTCAGGGCTTCGCCAGCTTGTCTTTCCTTCCTTCTTGCACGGTGCTCCAAAGTATCGAATGGTGTCTTTTTCCACTTGTTGAGTTGTCCATGATCCTTCTTTCTTGCTGATTTGTTGTCCTTGATATCCTCATTCAACAATTTGCTTCCTTTTACTTCGCTCCATCTTTTCTTCTCTTTTACTCACTTCGACCCAATAACAGTCACTTTGTCTTCCACGCAGTTCACATTCTACATTTTCTTCCTTGAGATTTGCTTATTTCCACAACCAAGGGCCAATAGGCCCCCAACACTCACCTATGACTCATCTTGAGGCACTTTAGATCTGAACTTTTTGTTTTTCTTCGACTTCAGACTGCACAGTGAAGCCTTTTCTTTCTGCTCTATGCCTCATCTCCTTCCTTCCTTGTGAAGTTTGTATTTTCTGTGTCTAGTACCCAGTTTCAACTGCACTTGGTACCTAGACCCTTTTCCTTATGCTTTTACTTAGAGCTGCGAGGCAACTGGTTGTCATAGTACAACTTCAGCCGGCTCCCGTTCACTAATCCTTCCTTCCATTCTCCCTTCAAAGTCTTCAACTACGTAGCTCCTTCTTCTGTAACATAGGCGATATCATATGGCCCAAGCCAATGCATTCAGAACTTCCCAGGATGCTTTATGAACTTACTATCATATATCAGTACTAGATCACCTTACTTGAATGCCTTCTTCTTGATGTGCCTATCATGATAGGCCTTTTCTCTTTCCTTTTGCACTTGCTGATGGAATCCTGCAATAAATCTATCTTCTTCGAGTTCGATCAACTTTGTAAGCCTCTATTGAACAACACTAGTGTCATCCATATCTGTAAAGGAAACAATTCTTAAGCTTGGTACTAGGTATTCCATTGGGACAACATCTTCGATACCATACACCAACTTGAAAGGGGTCTACATTGTTAATTTTTGCAAGTGGTTTTGTAGGCACAAAGTACTATTGGTACTCTTAAATCCCAATCATACCTGTTCACATTGCAAATCTTCGTCAGCGCTGTCTCCAAGATCTTGTTGAATGCTTCCACTGTCCCATTTTCTTGTGGATGGTAAGGCGTGCTCTTCTGGTGATGGACTGCAAATTCCTCAGTCAGGGCTTTGATTGTTTTATTTATGAAATGTGTGCCTTGATCACTCATAAGGATCTTTGGGCATCCAAACCTAGTTGTAATGTCATCAAATATGAAGCACGCAGTTGTAGTTGTACTAAAGTCCTTAACTTCTCTTGCTTTAGCGCATCTAGTCAAGTACTATGTTGTTGTAATTATGTACCTTACTCCTTTGCGCTTTCCTGGTGGGTTTATAGGTCCCACGAAATCGATGGCCCATTTATCAAATTCTTGTAGGGTCAGTTGTGGTGCTAATGGAATTTCATCTCTTATGGATGGTTTCCCAACTTTTTGGCATACATCACATGCTCTGTAATAGTCTTTAGCATCTCCGTGTAAGGTAGGCCACCAAAGGCCAACTCTAAGAACCTTCTGCGCAGTTTCTTTCCCTACATAATGTCCTCCTGTGATGCCTTCATGAGCTTCTGCAAGGATCAATGGTCGCTCTACCTCCATAACACACCTTCTCAATATCTCATCAGGTCCCATCTTGTAGAGTTGTCTAGCTATAAGTGAAAAGTCTGCAGCACACACTACTAGCTATTTCTTCTAAGGAATTGTATACTCACTAGGTTCCATTCTTGTTGACACGAACTGGACTATTTCTATGATTCACAGGGATGATTTTAGGGGATAAATTTCGCTCATGGGCTAATTTTCCATGTTTTTTCAAAAAACAAGGTTCGTTGTTTTAAAATGATTCGCCCAAATTCTATAGGATAAAATTATTTTACCTTAAAAATCGCCAAAATTTTATAATAAATATACAAAATCCTTAGAAATTTGAATATTTTTACAAAAAGATCGCCAATCATTTATAGTTGGAATATGAAGGATTAGTAAGATTCGCCAAGGTTTCTACATTTTAAAATAAATTTCCATCCTTAAAATCATCCCTGTCTGCGAAGTGGTCATCAATCTTTCTAATGGCCAATAACTGTGCGCCCGACAGTGTATCCTCCAAACTAGTGGGCTCTTCTCCATGTTCCAACCTCAACAAGTGGTCAGGACCTTTGTTCATTCTTCCTGGCTTTACTATGATATCAAAGTCATATTCCTGAAATAGCAGAAGCCATATGCATATTCTCCCCCCCAACACTGGCTTGTTGACTAGGTATTTCAGCGCAGAGTGATTAGTAAACATTTTAAAGTGTCCTACCAACAAGTAGTGGCAAAATTTCTGCAATCCATACACCATGGCTAAGCCCTCTCGCTTGGTAGTGGTGTAATTGATCTCAACAGTTGATAACTTCCTGCTCAAAAAGGCTAACGGGTGGTCAATATCTCCTTCCCTAGGTTGTGCTAACACTGCTCCTAAAGCAATAGAAGGTGCATCGACATTCACATGAAAATCATTGCTCCAATCTGGGAAGACCAGAATAGGCCCAATAACCATTTTTTGTTTCAGTGTGTCGAAGCTCTGTTGGCACTCTTCTATCCAACTAAACTGACAGTCTTTCTTCAAAAGATTCTCCATGGGTGATGTAATCTAGGAATATCCTTTAATGAACTTTCTATAATATCATGTGTGTCCCAACACAATGCACAATTGTTTGACTGAAGTAGGAGGGGGTAGATCAACTATAATGACAATTTTAGATGGATCGACCAGCAATCCCTGCTTGCATACAATATGACCTAACAACACTCCAAATGGTGAGAAGAGTATGCATTTATTTAGATTCAAGGAAATTTGACATTGCCTGCATTTGTCCAACATTAGCCTTAGACATTCAATATGATTTTTCTATAAACTAAAAACAGTCCAATCATCAAAATATGATTCTAGAAATTTATGCGGAAACTCCTTGAATGCTTCAACCACCACCCTAGAAAAGATGGTTGGGGAATTCTTCAATCCAAATGGCATCACTGTATACTGGTAGGATCCCCATTCTGTTGAAAATGTGGTCTTATGGTGATCTTCCTTGGCAATCCAGATCTGATGGTATCCTAAAAATCCATCTGTAAAAGAATATACTTCCCAACCTCCCACATTATCTAACACTTTATCGGTGAATGGTGTAGGGAAGGGGTCATGCAAGCAGGCATCATTCAACTTCCTGAGATCTACACAGATCTTGATCTCTCTTGTCTTCTTGTCTTGCACCACCATAGGGCTAACCCATTCTAATTCTTCCACAGGTTCTATAATCCCTGCTTCCAGCATTCTGTCGAGCTCAATCTTCACTTTCTCCTTATATTTAGGGTTCAATTTTTAGGGTCTCTGTTTGACTAGTCTTGCATTTGGTTTCAAAGGGATCCTCATCTCTCCCATAGGCCCTTTAATGCCTGTCATATCAGTGAACTTGGTTGGAAAAAAGTCCTGATCTTCATGCAGTAATTTTGTAATCTTGTCAATAGTGGAAACATCCCAATAATCTCCAACATTTGCAAGCTTCAATGTCTTCTCTGTTCCAATATTGACTTTCCTAATCTTGATTGGTTTTCCAATGAATGGTAGTGCAGCTCCTGATCCTTCCACATCTCTTTGGCCTTTTGTTTCTGCGATGTTCACCTTTCTTGGATCATCGTCTTCATCAGCATTGAAGTTGTAACAACCTTGCAGTTTCTGGAGAGTCGCATTCCATTCGTCCTCTTCTTGCTCCAAAGGGAGGTTAAATTCTTCCTCGAATACTTTCTGTCTTACAATCTACAATGATTGATCTATTGAAGGATATTGAATTTCAAATAAGAAGGTGGTTACAAAATTCCGGGTCATACCTTCCCAATATGTAGTGATGAGGCATAGCTCTATTTGAAGGTACCAATTGATAGGTGTCATGTCCAGTGTGTTAATGAATTTGTGCACCCACTACTCTTGAGGAATATTGCTCCAAGCTGCTTCGCAACTTCACACATGGTCCTTTGGGCAGCTTCGACCTGTGTATTGAACTTCGTAGCCTTCTACTTATGCTGAGAACCGTGTTGTCATCAAGGTATGATATTGTACCCATTATATAATGTTGTTTTTGTGTGTCCCCCACCATATTGATGGTGTGGATTTCAAGGCCTCATCGATTACCAACAATCTTGGTTGCATTGGTACACTTTCTTCAAAGTCCGACAAGAAGGCTTCTAAAGAATTCAAACCACCAAAGGTGGGTAGTTTACTTACTATTGTGTCGATCTAGCGAACTTATCTGGTTAATCTAGCACATCTTCTTGTGGATACTTCATACATTTTATTCTGCCATTTCTCTAGTGCTTCTTCTGAGTCTGATGAACATGCATTGTCACTTCACCAACTTACGTTTCCCTCAGCCGTAGGATTAATGTAATCCTGCTGTCTGGTTGTTAATTTGTATATTCTTTCCAGTTCATATGCGTGGTCTTCTTCTCTAATGGGATCTGTGTATCACTGACCTTCATCTGGATCTAAAGGCACAATGACCCTAAGGCCATCTCCTTCAAACATCATACGTCTTTTATTTAAATCAACCATAGTGGAATTATTGAAATCCCAATCAATGCCTAACAATGCAGGGTAAGGACAACTATCATCAACTATCTCAATTAGCTCAAAATTTGCAAACGTTCTTACTCCATCAATGTCCACAGGGACATGTTCTAATCATCCAAAAGGGATGACATCTTGTTGATTAGCCATCCTGAGCCTGATAGGGGAGTAGATAAACTTTTGTTTTCCCATCAGTGCCCAAGTTTGCTTCGTCATGACATTGACCTCCAACCCTAAGTCGAGGACCACATAGTCTATATCATATTATCCTATTTGAGCATTCAAGTGTAATTCCTTATTTGTCCTTCTCTTTTTAGTGAGTTGGTGTACTACCCTATTCAGTAAGGGGTCTATATTTCCTAGCTCATACTGTTTGAGTAAATTTTGTAGTTCTTGTACAATGCTCTCATCCTGAATCAACTTAATACAAGTATATAGAAATTCCATGAGCTTTCTTACCTCTTTTACTTTTCTTGGTGAAGCAGACTGATCAAATGCTTGAGGCATCCCATATTCCCTTACTTCTATCCATGTCTTTGATGAAGAGCCTTGGTCTGCTTTGAACTCTTTTCTTGCTTCCCCAAATATATGTCTTTCTTTCTTTGCATCAAAAGTTTGGGTCTTCTCTGCAACTTTCCTGATTCCTGAGTCTTCTGTATCCTTTCCTTGGGTCAGTCTGTCTTCTCCTGTAACAGTGCCTCCTCTAGTTATAACAACGACTCTAGGGTATTCTCCACGAGTTTTTTCATATATCAGTTTCACTTGCGGGTTTTGTTGAAGTCCTCATCTTTCCTAAAGCTTAGCCAACATTGTTGGACATTACTTAATAACGTGTTCGAAAGAGTTGCAATAGCTGCAAGTTGTACAAGGGTTCTGACAGTCCCTTTCTAGGTGTCCTGGTTGTGTGTAGTTATAATAGATTATCTGTCCTCGACCGTGACCCATACCTCCTCCTTGTCCTCGTCCTTTGAATCCACCGCAAGGATTGAAGTTTCCTCTCCCAGGGGATTTATAATGTGTAGTGTTTCCTTCTTGATGTACTTCGCCTTGAATTTTGTATATGTCTCTTGACCTTTCATGAATGATATCGTAAGCCCTACAATCCTTATCATCATGTCCCATAGACTTACAGAATGTGCAATACAAATTTGTGGGTGTCTAAACATATTTTTGCATGCAATAGAACTCACCAGGGCAATGTCTAGTTCTGCATACCTCACACTAGGGTAAGGTGACTTGCTTCAAAGGGCTCGGAGATCCAGAGGCCAAGTATTCATGGAATAGGGGAGATTTTTCCTTTTCATGACCTTCTGATCTACATCTGACATACCAAATGTATTCTCTTTTATCTTTTCCCTTGTCTTTTTTCATATCTTTGACCTGTAGGGACAAACTAGTTAGCTGACTCAAGATTTGACTCATACCTGAGCTGGATTCTCCCATAGGGGTTGATTCTAACTTCATGGCGATCTCCAGTGCCTCAAACTATGAAGCAATCCTCTATTGCATCAGAGGAACTCTGATGTGTGGTAAAATGGAAGCAATGAACCACTCTTTGTTCTGCTCATCCGGGATCTAAAAAGTTAATCGACCTGTTAAGGTCTTGAATCTTTGATCAAATTCCCAAACAAGTTTGACTACCTTATGCTTGATCTCTTTTATCTCTATAATACATTGTGACTCCGACTTGGGTTTCTTGAACTCTGCAATTAACACATTATTTATCTCATTCAGTGGCTTAGGTTGTGAAAGTCCTTGAACAAGCTTCATGTACCAGCTCAGTGCGCGATCTCTTAGGGTAGTACTAAATTGCATTCTTTTAACAGGTTCATCAGTGACATTCCTAATATTCCATACAACTTCACATAGGAACTAGTGTTGATCAGGGTCTTCAGACCTGTTGGCGGGCGAAATTGACCGTCCGTCAACTGAGAGAGTGGAACCGGTCTGGGGTTGTCTAATAACCCAAGCCATTTGGAATGAACCACCCTGACGGATTTAGTGGCTCCATTAGCCAATCTAAGGTCCTAAGAAAACAAAAACAAAACTAATCTACAATAACTAATCTAACTAAAAATAACAATTAAAACAAACTAATAAACTAATCTAATTAAAACTAACTATTAAACACACTAACTAATCTAACTATTCTATACATACAAACTACTAACTAATGCTATACTAACTCTAACTAATTAACTATCTAACTACTAACGGAAATATAACTTATTCACAAAATGTACAATATCTACAATTTACAGATTTGAATAAAACCTGAAAAACTCGTTTGCATTCTGTCCTAAGGCAGAGATATATATATATATTTTGATTTTATAATTTTATGAACAAGAAATAAAACAAAAAAATAATGAAACTAAACAACTAATACACTAATTCTAATTACACACCTATCTAAAACTACTAATATTATACTAAACAGATTAATGAAAATAAATCACAAACTGACCTGGAGAAACGCTCCAGATTTGTCCTGTGTATGATGATTGTTTTAGCTGATCGGAGGGAAGAAACCCGCACCGAATAATCCAGGAGCTTCTCGTAAACGATAGTTGCAGTGCTCTTCAAGTATGATTACAGGACAAACAAGACAAAAAAATCACAACAATCATATGATTTATAAATCTCCACAGTTAGATAAACCCGTATGCAAAGACTTATACAAAATAATTCAATTGATGAAGAAGAGAAATCGGTCATTCATTAACTGAATCAAATAATTGTTGTACTTTTAAAAGTATTCAAAGAAATCAGATATGGATGAAACATTAATTAATTCATGTCATTCTGCAATAGACTAATATAGCTAAAGTAGTCTATAATCAATTGCTAATGACATGCATAAACTTGAAACAAAAGATTGATATTATGAAAGCGAAAGATGTAGTAGAACATCAACTTCTGTCTCAGTTTGTATTAGAAATCCATAGCCTGGTTCTCCCACAAGTGAGGATGATCCTTATTACAAAAAATAATAAGTATTTAAAGAGCTTCCATAGGGTAAAACATCCCTGTGGAAGTTATAAAACTGTTTACATAAAATCTGGGCAGATATCCCAAGCTTAACTAAACTAGAAGCCTAAAACTAAAACACACAAATATCTCGATAGCCTGTCCAGCAAGTCCCATGCAATTCAGATTTTCCTACAAAGGGTAAAAAATAGACAATTTAGAAGGATCTTTTATTAATAAAATGATAAAAAATCAAATTCTATAGACTAGCTATAGAATCTTGCGATTCTGTAACTGGTCTAAATAAGACACAGAATCAGCATTAAAATCTGTTGAAAATCTTTAAAAAGAATTAAATTCAATTAACATCCAATAACTATTTGAAAACGAATCATTCAATTTAAAATTGTTATACCATTCGAAATCAAACAGGATCAAGATTGATCAAATGAATACATAGATAGGCGTACTCTGTTTCTTTTGTTACCACAAAATCGAATGAACAAAATCATAATCCAACAGTTGTGAAATCGTTTGATATCAATTTGAAATTGATGTAATCAAAACAAATCGTAGGCAATTGTTAAACAGGAGATACGATCGAATCCAACAAGATCACTTTCAAATCGTTATAACTATAATGTCATAGCAAACGATTCATGCCAGGAGTGGATTAAACCAACACTGGCGCGTAACTATCCTCAAACGAAATCGTAACAGGATCAATCAATTAGTAACAGAGTACATAATAGATATCCGATCGTTTTTTATTGCAAAATGGGGCAGACAAAACCATTCATGAAATCTTTTCTTAAGTGTATTTGGAAACAACTATTACCCAAATTTCCTCATAGAAATTTAACAGAATGACATAAGTCGAACTGTTTTAACAAACTCATTCGAGAATTAAAATTAACAAAATTGTAGTCAAATCTTTTTGATACGAATACAATTCCCAAAAACAGTCAAACTAACCGAAGATACAACGATCCAATCAAGCGAATCAAATGGCTGGGGTTTAACACAGTTGTTGGAGATCAAAACCGTCCCATGATTCGGGCATGAATATCATTTGCACAGGCCTAAAGTGAGAGTATTGTTTCCATAAAAACATAGTCATTCTTTCCACATTGAAACTGAACAGAGTTGTATTCCTGTTTTTAAAATATTACATGACACAACATATTAAAAGATCGTAACAACCAAACTCATTGAAATCGTTTACCAATCACAGCATACAAACCATAACGAAATCAAATCCAAACATGATCGCATTCTAAATTGAGCGTGAAAAAACTTCCTATTCAGAGTAGATACAAAACGAATTCAATCGAAAGTAAATCGTCAATTTCGTTAACTCAATCAGACAAACGAACAAATCAAATCCAAACGAAAACCATTCAAATCCGATAAAAATCTATCAATGGCTAAACTGGGAATGATTAACTCATGAATCTAAAACGAAATTACATTTAATTTTAGCAAGGTGAAATGTATACAGGATGAATGTCGTTATAACAGAGCCATTTTGAAATATAAACAAAGCTATTCAAAGACCAAATTCCAATCACTATATTAATACTAGTCATTCAAAAAATTAAAACAATATCAAAGTCCATACCTGTATGGCGAGCAGATGGCTTGATCATGACAATTTGGAGTTGATAACGGCGGTGGCCGATTCAACATTCTTGAAAACGATGGATCTAGTTGTCCTCTGCTTCTTATCAGTCGCTTGGAGTTTGTCTCTTTGGCTAGTTAGCATTGCAACTTGATTTTCCAGTGATTGGATTTTCGATTGAAGTAGAGGGACGCCGATGTAGTATCGTTCCAACCATAAATCACATTGGTCATAGGGTGACTATTAGGGGTTCGAAAGAGCAGGTGAGGGTTTGGTCACATTGCTGAGGGTTTCGTTAGGCAGTTTAATCCCAGGATAGTTAGGGTTATTCTTTAGGCAAGGGGGAAGATTCGACATGAAATCATAAGGTGGCTCGGGGCATAAAACCTGTGAGTAAGGGTACTCACTGGCCAGTAAACGTTCTATGTCAGAGTCTGAATCCTCACTAAGGATTATAGGCTTCTGCTCAACCAAGGGTTTAGGCTTATTCCTAGCCATTCTCAAAATCATCCGAGCGTTCTTTTTACCCTTAGCATAAGCAGTAAGGTTTGCCTTGGGATTTTTGCTTACAGGCCTTATAAAAGTCTCAATCTTCTCAGTCATAGCATCGGGTAAGTCAACATCAGGGTTGGACCAGGGTTGAGGAGGAGTCAGTAGGACATGGAAGGGCACAGGCGGCTCGGCCTTGGTTTCATTTACCATAGGTTTGTCAATTTGGACAGGGTCTGTGTCATCAAAACCATTACGAGTGATGAAAGCTCTCCAGCTATCACCATGTAAACTCAAGTGATAAACAATGATAATTTTAATAAGCCCATGGTGGAATAGGCTACTGTCATCCTTCTCCCTTTTAAACCTTTTCAACATTTTATATAGGCTACGCTGAAAGTAAAAGGGCATATTCAACGAGTACCCCATAAAATTCATTAACAAACGCAGGTGGTAGAGAAAGACGAGTCCATATCGACCCTCACAGGTCACGAATTGCTTAATTATTATGAAAAGGTCATGCCATCGAGGTTTTAGCATGGATATGGGCATACCTCTGTGACAAGCTGCGACATTTTGCGAGACAAACAGAAGTGGCCAAGGCACCTCTTCTACTTTCAAATTTTTGAACCAACGCTGGCCCGTGGTAGGTAACTCTGTAGAAGAACTGATAAAATCCTCATTTATTTCCAATTGGATGTCACCCACCATGGCTCTGCAGCCATCAAACATTAGGGCAAACTGTTGTGCCACATAGAGATTAAAACCCTCGAATCATTGTACAAAGGTGAGCCACCCATTATCCTCCAAGTCTTTCCGGGCATTGCAAAATAATAGCAAGGCTTGATTGCTGTTTGGCTCGATCCGCACCACAGGTGCCATGGAGCTGAGCTCACGGTAAGTCTAGGGTTTGGGTCATAGCATACACAGGAGTAGAGTGCATGAAGGTTACCCGAGCTAACAGAGGTGAACGAGAATAAGGGATAGGCATAAATGCCATCGTACGCAGGTGGTGGAGTTTATCTCTTCCATGCATAATAGTTATTGCCAAAGTACAACCGTCGGCTTATAGATGTTCTACCCATTATAGTTCAACACTCATGTCACTTGGCTGACCAATGAAACAATTGTAAGTGAATAGACCAACGCGCGCAATGTTATGCCATAGTTTTAAACCATCAACATACAATTTGAAACCAATACCAAATGTTTAACCATGTGCCAATGTATTGTAACAGCTTATATCAAGAGTTTAACCAACGTGCCAATGGGTATTCATATAATCAACAAGGCAATAGTTATGAAAACATAAACATAGGTATCATTTTAAAAGATATATATGAAAGATTTAACCATAACCCCTATGTATTTTCATGAAACCAATGGTCAAGTAGGTCAAATAAAAATGCAAATCCAAATGCCAATGCATTACAAACTCAATCAAACCAAGTCACACAATCAATCCAAGAATGAGTACAGGTCAAAAGGTCTTTCCACTGCATAATGATAAGTGAAATGTAAGCGCAATGGGCATACCGTCAAGAAAGACAATGACAGTTCAAATAGTGACTTTAATGCGACTTCGAAAGACGAAGTTTTCACGCTTACAGTCATGAAAAAAAAATGAAGGTAGATGTGCAAATGTCGCAAAAAATGAAAATGTCATCTATCTGAAAATTGCGATGAAAAATTGATGTTTGTAAAACATTGGTGTAGGCAGCTTATAAGACAATAAAAAAAAGTGAATTGGCTGCCAACAATGGCGACACATTGGTAGAAGTATTTATCTCTGCCAATAGGAACAAATTCAGATTAGGACAGCAAAGAAAATTTCAACTCAAAAATAACAACCATAAAATTGTATAAACATCATCATTAACCAATTATTTTAGCAGTGTTTTAGAAGATGAAAACTGATAACAGTCTTAAGAACAACGAATCACGATATTAAAGATAAAATCTCCAATATTGTTGGCATAGACACTGCTGCCAGCAGGCGTCCAAAGCCTCGACAGGGTTGCCATTTAACCCACTCTGATATCTGTATCCTGCCAAGAAGTTATAGATCAGAATAAAGGACATTAAAGAGGATTCTTTTTTTTCAAATTTTCATATACCCGACATTGCTTCGCTACCAGCGGGCCTGTTCAGTACCCCGACGAAGTTGCCTTGGCATCATGCATGCATTTACCCGTTGCCAGCAGACCTATTTAGTATCTCGATGGGTTTACAAGCACTTCCCATAGCTCTTATTAATAATTTATTTTGTTTTTTTTTTCATAGATATATAGCTGAGCGGGGTGATGCCGAAAATCATGATTTTTTAACATATTTTTCAGACCTCATCAGAATTTTTTAGAACTGTCCTTTATTTAGATCCAGAGATGTTTTATTTACAAAAAAATCTTCCTAAGACAGGGAGACATCTTCTGAGTCATTCCTTCACGGAATAGGGACAACGTAAAAAGATAATAGATGATCATGACAAGCTTTACTCAGAGATCGAAATCAGTCAACTTCTTTCAAACAACAGACTTTTCCAGCACAGATATAAATTTCAGCAATATATCATTGATGTTTGTACAATTTCTCAGAAATTATATCAGGGAAGGAATTTTCTATCGTCTTTGTCTGAAGAGCTCAGTGTACAGGTATGTATATTTTCCAAAAACACAAGCTGATAAATTAAAAGAAAAATAAAAAACAAAAAGAAAACGAAAAAGAAAACAAAAGCAAAATATGTACATGATATACAAGGGTTGTTATCAAGCAAAGTATCTTTTCAGGGCTTGGCCATTTACCGAATAGGTGTCAAGCTGCCCTTCAAGATTCTGCAATCGAAAATAACTGGGACTCAACTTTTTAGAAATTAAAAACGGCCCAAGCCATAGGTTTTGAAATTTTGTGTGCTCTCCCTTTCCCTCATGCGGTTTGTCCCACTTCAGTACGAGGTCACCTACTTCAAAATTCCTATCAGAAGAAGAATTAGAATCGAACCAGCTTTTAACCAATTGTTGATGTTGATCTAACTTACATTTATCCTGGGCTCTTACTTCTTCTAGCTTTATCAAAGCGTTAATTCGGTTTTCTAGAGGGGGACAATCTTCTTCTTAGACTTTCTGTGACAACTGAAGTGAAGGAAGAAGAATGTAAGGTGGCAGAATTGCTTCTCTGCCATAAATGAGAAAAAAGGGGGAGTTACCTACAACAACTTTTGGTGTTACCCTATCATCCCACAGTGCATTTAACAGTGCATTGTGCCAATTTTTGTGATTTTCAACCACCGTTCTCTTGATGATTTTAATTAAGTTCTTGTTTGTTGATTATGCCAATCTGTTGCCCTGGGGGTAATAGCTAGCAGAATACTTCATCTTAATTCATTTTTCTAAAGAAAACTCTCTCATCTCAAGAGAGGAAAAATAAGAAGCATTATCGAATACTAAACAGTCAGGGATACTGAAACGAGTGATAATATTCGAATTTAGAAAGGTAATTACCTGACTGGTGTTGAAAGTTCTTAATGCAGAGGCTTCAGACCATCGAGTAAAGTAATTTGTGGATGTCACAATAAAATTGTGTTGTTGTGAGGACGGGGGGTTGATTGGACCTATGATATCAAGGCCCCACTGCTAAAAAGGAGAATCTACTGAAATAGGCTGCAAAGGAAAGGCTGGTTTTTGTAACCGCCCTGATGCTTTTTGACAAATGATACATTTACGACACAAGGCATGGGCGTCTCTAAAAAGAACGGGCCAGTAATAACCGGCTCTTAAAACCTTATGGGCAGTGGTGTCACCACCAAAATGACCACCGGCTTCTCCTGCATGCAACTCGAGTAAGACTTTTTCTGCTTCATCTTTTTCAAGACAACGCATCAGTACGCCATCAAAACTTTGACGAAACAAGATACCATTAGCCAGAAGAAAGGAGGCAGACTTTAATCTCAACGCTCTTCTTTTAACGGGATCTAGGTGATGGGGAGCTGATCCATGTTCAAGACAGAATCTTATATCGTCATACCAAGGACTGACAGAGTTTTGTATGCAACAGATTAGACTTTGATCGCTTTGTCCTAGGTTTGACGTATCACCTTCTTCTTGCTGACCTACTGCTGAATCAACAACTAACTTGCATAATCCTTGGCCTCTCACTATCTGAGCCGGGGTGATTTCTAAGTCATACTCCTGCAAGGAGGTGACCCAGTTACCTCTCTTCTCTCCTAGTTCCTTCTGCACTAACAGGTTCCTCACGGCTGGGTAGGGGACAATGAATTTCGTCCTTGACTTCAAAAGATAGGACCGGAAGTGTTTAAATTCTTTGAAAACAGCGTAGGCTTGCCGATATACTGCTGGGTAATTAAGTTCAGCGCCTTTGAAAGAAGAGCTCATAAAATCGATGGGTACTTCATTTTTCTCAGCATTCATTTGGGTTAGGACGGCAGCATAGGAACGGTCAGAAGCAAAAGTGTAGAGTGTAAAGTCTTGAGAAAAATCGGGGCTCATAAGAGACAGAGTGTCTATTATGGCCTTCTTTATTGCATTAAAAGCTTGGTTTTCTAGGGATCCCCAGTGATATTGGGTGTCTTTCTTAATTAGGTTCTGCAAGGGTCTGACCATTTCAGAAAAGCTGGGGACAAATCTTCTCACAAAGTTAATCTGGCCTAAGAAAGACTGCATAGATTTTTTGGACGTAGGAGGGGGAATTTTTGCGATGACTTGAGTCCTTTTAGGGTCAATAATCATCCCTTCACTAGACACAATGAATCCCAAGAGTTTACCCTGTTCAACTGCAAAGATGGATTTTTTTGGATTTAAAGAGATGCCGTATTTACGACATCGCAGTAGAACGACTCGTAAGTGAGCTAGATGATCGTTTTTGTTTCTAGAAAATACAGTCACATCATATAAGTAAACTACGACGGATTGATTGATCAGGCCTCGGAAAGCAATGTCCATTGCTCTCTGAAAAGTAGCGCCAACATTAATCAATCCAAAGGGCATTTTACGATAAGCATAAGTGCCCCACGAAGTGCGGAAGGTAGTTTTAAGTTGGTCTGGTGGAGACATCAGGACTTGGTTGTACCCCGAGAAACCATCCAGTAAGGATAACCTCTCAGAACCAGATACCTATTGAAGGATCTGTTCCATGGGCGGGACATGATAGTTGTCTTTATCAGACCCTTTATTAATATTTCAGAAATCTACGTAGAGTCGAATTTCCCCACTTTTCTTCCAGACTGGGACAAGGTTAGAAACCCACTGAGTGTGTCTAATAGGAAAAATTATATTATCATTTAGGAGCTTATTCAATTCTTTTTGAATGGTCGGTTCAAGTTTAGGATGCATTTTCCTCAGTTTTTGTTGAAAGGTTAAGGTTTGGGGCTTCATCGGAATGACATGCTGTATGATATTAGGGTCAAAAGTTTTAAGATCATCATACGTCCATGCAAAGACATCTTTAAATTATTTGAAAAATTTAATAAATGTGGCCTTTTCTTGTCGAGAACACCCTAACCCTAAATTAATGCACTGAAGATTTTCATTAGTTCCTAAGTTTACCTTTTCATAAGATAACGAGGAACTATTGGTTTTACAATTGACCATCTTTTTAAATTTATCTTGAAGATCATAAAACTTCTCTAATCTAACTACAGATTTAGGGATCGAGTTTACCATATCTGATGGATATTCAGGAGTTCTCGGATCTGGTATTACCGTGAAATTGCGCAAATTGTCATCGTGCATATGTTCGTCTATAACCACGCCTTGAAAAGTTTCTTCCATGTGAAGAAAGTTAATAATCTGTTGATCGTCGTCAAATGCTCTCCAGTTCGTGATGTTGTCGGGAATGGATGGCCGAAATAGCAACTCAACAGAGAATGCATCTGGGGACAAGCCTTCTGCAGGAAGAAGTTTAGAAGCTACATTAGCCAATAAATCTACTTTAGAATTATTCAATCTAGGAATAGAATTTATATTGAAAGCGGAAAATTTATTCATTAAATTCCATACCTTAGACTGGTAGCTTTTGAGATGTGGAGACAGACAATGGATAGAGTCTCTTACCTGTCTAACCACTATTTCAGAGTCGCCAAAGACGGTTAAATTTTGAATGTTCATATCCGAAGATTTTCTGAGACCTTGCACTAAAGCCTCATATTCTGCAGTATTGTTAGTACATTCAAATTCGAACCTACATGCTATCAATGTTTTGTTACCTGCCGGATCGATAATGACGCAACCTGCTCCAACTCCTTCTTTGGACTTTGACTCGTCGAAATACAGAGACCAAATTTGATTTCCATCGGCTACATGAGACCGTTGCATAGAAGCTGTTGACTGCATATATGCTACCATCTCAGACTGTTGTTCTGGATTGGTGATAGGTGAAGCCTCAGCCATGAAATTTCTGAAGAAGGTGTCCATCCCTTGTACTTCGGGTGAATCGGCAGAAGGTGTAAATGGTTCGTTGGGATCGTTCAAATCTGTGACCGTGAACTTAAGGTAGTGCTCACGATTTACTTTGATTTTACTAGGCTTTTCGTTCTATGGAAGCCATAGATGAGACCAATCTGTTGCAAAATAACCATGTAACTGTTCCGACCAGTCCCTGCTTAAAAACAGACCATACACTTTTGGAATATCCACAACAATTATATCAATAACTTGATGAACTTTGGGGTTAGATGATAATCTAATAAGCACATTCTTGAGTTCGCCTATAACTTTAACATTTGTCCGATCAAGTTGTATGATTTTTAAAGTCGAGGGTTCAACTTCAGTGTTAATCTTTTGGCAAACAAACCAAGGCATCACATTGGATGACGCTCCTGAGTCTACCATACAATTGTGCACGTTTCTATTAAAGATCTCAAAAGTTAACAAAAATGGAGGTACATTTTTGCGAGTACTAAGAGTAGTAGCTTGTGGCTTTTTAGTCGCAGTTTCTAAAGCTACTTTATCTACATTATTTACATTATTTACAATACTTACAGGAAGGCTTCCTTTATCTTGAGGATCAAGATTTCTTTTAGTGGAAGTATTCTAGAGAACTTTGTTCTGCACAACCTTGTTACCATTAGAATTACCCTTTTTTCCATTCTCCGCGATATTTTGTCACATTTTTTGAAGCAGAAATGGAAATTTCAATAACTCATAAATAGAAATGTTAGCCCTTAAATTTTTAAGATCTTCAACAACATCATAATCTAATTTGGGGTTCACATTACTCTGTTTAATATCAACTAATTTAGACTACTTTGGAGGTGAAGTTGTAGTGTTTTCGGAAGAAGGTTTGTTTGYTGTCTTACTCCTGGTATTATAGGGATGTATTGTCTCGAAGTTAGCTTGAAAGATGCTATCCGAGAAGTGTCCAAATATGTTTGGAGAAGACTCTTCTTCTTGGACTGTCTCTTGTTCAACTACCTCCTTAGGAATCTCAGGAGGCATCAAGTTATCTTGGGCTTCTAGAATTGTTTGAAGGGCGCATTGCAAACTTTCTAGATTTAGGCCTTCGGTGGTTGGATTAGGTTGGTTGGTAGGAAAAGGCCTCTAGAACGGGGTTTTGTAAGGTCCTTTGCTCGAGGAAGCTTCTTCGGTCGACCTTTTCAAGTCTATAACTTGATTTGACAGTTTTTGAACAACTTTGGTTAAGTTTTCCAAATCAGCATTCTCAGATTGTGTTTTACTTTGAGTGGGTCTGGGGAGGATTTAAATCTTCTTTTTGGAAGAAGAATTAGTCTTAGTTTCGTTGCTAGTAGAATCTTTAAGACTAAGTATGTCTTTTTCAATCTGGCTGGCCTCCTTGAAGGCTTCTAACAACGTGGATTTCTTAGATCATTTAACCCAAATAGCTATACTTCGATGCAAAGCTTTAGTGTAGTAAGCTATTATAAGACTCTCAGCAGGCATGGAATCTGTAGGGATTCGGTTTTTAAGTGTTAATAATCTTTGATTAAAGTCTTTAACCTTTTCTTTTGGGTTCATTCTTAAGCTAGAAAGATCCATGACTAGGACTTCCGGAGGTTTACCATCTCTGAACTTTTCCAAAAAGCATGACTCAAACTTTTCCCAAGACATGATGGTATGGGGTTGCTGGGCAAAGTACCATGTGGATGTATTACCCTCGAAAGTATAAGGGAACAACCTACAGACAACGTCTTCATGTTCGACATTGCGGAGTCTTATGGCTAACATAAAAATTTTAATGTGATCTTCATCAATCTGTTTTGAGTCAGGATCAAACTTGGGGAGCCATTTCTCCGGATGCTTAAGTAAAGGATGCTGAGCTCCAGGTATAGCTACGACATCCTAATCAAGCCAAGGTCTAGCAGGGTTGTTCTGATTTTCCATTGGGGTAGTGGGTGTGGAAGACTGAGAAGGGGAATTGCCTTCGTCAGAGGAATCTCCTCCAGAAGAGGAAGGAGATGATGGAGGTGGTGAAGGGGGTATCCCAGATCCTCCTGCAGCAGGATTTAAGATTGGATCTAAAGGATTCACAGTAGGATCAGTGCCTCCTAATTGTTCTCTGATATTAGAGAAATCCAAAGGTTGGCCCCACGGATGGTTAGGTTGCCTCAAATGGGCTAAGGCACTATGTGTTTTAATAAGAGATTGATGGACAATCTCTTGTATGTCACCACCTGTAGGATTAGGGGTTGCTGGCTCAACCGTGATCTGTGGATCGTTGGTTGAAGTAGTTGCTGTTTGAAGGGGAATATTATCGTTGGAATGGATTCTAGTCACTATAGGTGAGAAATTAGGTGGTGGAGGAGTCTTGCGACCGCCTCGTGCCATTAATTAAATTCAAGCCCTCCTTCTTGCGTCATTTGTTGACGGGCGAAATTGACCGTCCGTCAACTGAGAGAGTGGAACCGGTCCGGGGTTGTTTAATAACCCAAGCCGTTTGGAATGAACCACCCTGATGGGTTTAGTGGCTCCGTTAGCCGATCTAAGGTCCTAAGAAAACAAAAAGAAAACTAATCTACAATAACTAATCTAACTAAAAATAACAATTAAAACAAACTAATAAACTAATCTAATTAAAACTAACTATTAAACACACTAACTAATCTAACTATTCTATATATACAAACTACTAACTAATACTATACTAAMTCTAACTAATTAACTATCTAACTACTAACGGAAATATAACTTATTCACAAAATGTACAATATCTACAATTTACAGATTTGAATAAAACCTGAAAAACTCATTTGCATTCTGTCCTAAGGCAGAGAGATATATATATTTTTTGATTTTATAATTTTATGAACAAGAAATAAAACAAAAAAATAACTAAACTAAACAACTAATACACTAATTCTAATTACACACCTATCTAAAACTACTAATATTATACTAAACAGATTAATGAAAATAAATCACAAACTGACCTGGAGAAACGCTCCAGAT
>JZKD02S2142556.1:219334-233041 GCA_000966675.3 Picea glauca
ACAATGTTTTTAGGTATTCCGTAGATACCAAAACCCTAATCCCTTAATCCGGGATTAATTTACAAATCAGCTAAAAATAGCAAAATTCGCTAAAAATAGCAAAAACCGCCCAAAAGGGAAGGGATCGTCAGACGCAGGTTGTCGTACCTAACGCACCCACACACACACACATGCAAAGAATATAACACATACCCAACAAATAAGACACAGAATCAACATTAAAATCTGTTGAAAATCTTTAAAAAGAATTAAATTCAATTAACATCCAATAACTATTTGAAAACGGATCATTCAATTTACAATTGTTATACCATTCGAAATCAAACAGGATCAAGATTGATCAAATGAATACAGAGATAGGCGTACTCTGTTTCTTTTGTTACCACAAAATCGAACGAACATAATCATAATCTATCAGTTGTGAAATCGTTTGATATCAATTTGAAACTGATGTAATCAAAACAAATCATAGGCAATTGTTAAACATGAGATACGATCGAATCCAACAAGATCACTTTCAAATCGTTATAACTGTAATGTCATAGCAAACGATTCATGCCACAAGTGGATTAAACCAACACTGGTGCGTAACTGTCCTCAAACAAAATCATAACAGGATCAATCAATTAGTAACATAGTACGTAATAGATATCCGATCATTTTTTATTGCAAAATGGGGCAGACAAAACCATTCACGAAATCTTTTCTTGAGTGTATTTGGAAACAACTATTACTCGAATTTCCTCATAGAAATTTAACAGAATGACTAAGTTGAACTGTTTTAACAAACTCATTCGAGAATTAAAATTAACAGAACTGTAGTCAAATCTTTTTGATACGAATATAATTCCTAAAAACAGTCAAGCTAACTGAAGATACAGCGATTGAATCAAGTGAATCAAACGGCTGGGGTTTAACACAGTTGTCGGAGATCAAAACCGTCACATGATTTGGGCATGAATATCATTCACATAGGCTTAAAGTGAGAGTATTGTTTCCAAAAAAATAGAGTCATTCTTTCCACATTGAAACCGAACAGAGTTGTATTCCTATTTTTAGAAGATTACATGACAGCATATTAAAAGATCGTAACAACCAAACTCATTGAAATCGTTTACCAATCACAGCATACAAACCATAACGAAATCAAATCCAAACAGGATCGCATTCTAAATTGAGCATGAAAAAACTTCCTATTCAGAGTAGATACAAAACGAATTCAATCGAAAGTAAATCGTCAATTTCGTTAACTCAATCAGACAAACGAACAAATCAAATCCAAATGAACACCATTCAAATCCGATAAAAATCTATCAATGGCTAAACTGGGAATGATTAAATCATGAATCTAAAACGAAATTCCATTTAATTTTAGCAAGGCGAAATGTATATAGGATGAATGTCATTGTAGCAGAGCCATTTCGAAATATAAACAGAGCTATTCGAAGACCAAATTCCAATCACTATATTAATCCTAGTCATTCAAAAAATTAAAACGATATCAAAGTCCATACCTGTATGGCGAGAAGATGGCTTGATCATGACAATTTGGAGTTGATAACGATGGTGGCTGATTCAACATTCTTGAAAATGATGGAGCCAGTTGTCCTCTGCTTGTTATCGATCGCTTGGATTTTGTCTCTTTGGCTGGTTAGCATTGCAACTTGATTTTCCAGTGATTGGATTTTCGATTGAAGTAGAGGGATGTCGATGTAGTATCGTTCCAACCATAAATCACATTGGTCATAGGACGACTGTGAGGGGCTCGAAAGAGAAGGTGAGGGTTTGGTCACATTGCTGAGGGTTTCATTAGGCAGTTTAATCCCAGGATAGTTAGGCTTATTCTTTAGGCAAGGGGGAAGATTCGACAAAAAATCATAAGGTGGCTCAGGGCATAAACCCTGTGAGTAAGGGTACTCACTGGCCAGGAAACGTTCTATGTCAGAGTCCGAATCCTCACTAAGGATTATAGGCTTCTGCTCAACCAAGGGTTTAGGCTTATTCCTAGCCATTCTCGAAATCATCCGAGCGTTCTTTTTACCCTTATCATAAGCGGTAAGGTTTGCCTTGGGATTTTTTCTTACAGGCCTTTTAAAAGTCTCAATCTTCTCAGTCATAGCGTCGGGTAGGTCAACATCAGGGTCGATCGAGGGTTTAGGAGGAGGAAGTAGGACATGGAAGGGAACAGGCAGCTTGGCATTGGTTTCATTTACCACAGGCTTGTCAATCTGGACAGGGTCTGTGTCATCAAAACCATTACGAGCGATGAAATCTCTCCAACTATCACCATGTAAACTCAAGTGATAAACAATGATAATTTTAATAATCCCATGGTGGAACAGGCTACTGTCAGCCTTCTCCCTTTTAAACCTTTTCGACATTTTATATAGGCTACACTGAAAGTAAAAGGGAATATTCAACGAGTACCCCATAAAATTCATTAACAAATGCAGGTGGTAGAGAAAGACAAGTCCATATCGACCCTCATAGGTCACGAATTGCTTAATTATTATGAAAAGGTCATGCCATCGAGGTTTTAGCATGGATATGGGCATACCTCTGTCACAAGCTGTGACCTTTCACAAGACGAACATAAGTGGCCAAAGCACCTCTTCCACTTTCAAATTTTTGAACCAACGCTGGCCCGTGGTAGGTAACCCTGTAGCAGAACTGATAAACTCCTCATTTATTTCCAACTGGATGTCACCCACCTTGGCTCTATAGCCATAAAATTATAGGGTGAACTATTGTGCCACACAGAGATTAAAACCCTTGAATCGCTGTAGAAAGGAGAGCCATCCGTTATCCTCCAAGTCTTTCTGGGCATTGTCAAATAATAGCAAGGCTTGATTGCCATTTGGCTCGATCTGCACCACAGGTGCCATGGAGCCGAGCTCATTGTAAGTCCAGGGTTTGGGTCATAGCATACATAGGAACAGAGTGCATGATAGTTACCCGAGCTAACAGAGGTGAACAAGAATAAGGGATAGGCATAAATGCCATCGTGCGAAGGTGGTGGAGTTTATCTCTGCCATGCATAATAGTTATTTCCAAAGTACGACCGCTGGCTTATAGTTGTTCTACCCATTATAGTTCAACACTCATGTCACTTGGCTGACCAATGAAACAATGGTAAGTGAATAGACCAACGCGCGCAATGTTATGCCATAGTTTTAAACCATCAACATACAATTTGAAACCAATACCAAATTTTTAACCATGTGCCAATGTATTGTAATAGCTTATATCAAGAGTTTAACGAACGTGTCAATGGGTATTCATATAATCAACAAGGCAATAGTTATGAAAAAACAAACATAGGTATCATTTTAAAAGATATATATGAAAGATTTAACCATAACCCCTATGTATTTTCATGAAACCAATGGTCAAGTAGGTCAAATAAAAATGCAAATCCAAATGCCAATGCATTACAAACTTAATGAAACCAAGTCACACAATCAATCCAAGAATGAGGACAGGTCAAAAGGTCTTGCCACTGCATAATGATAAGTGAAATGTAAGCGCAATGGGCATACCGTCAAGAAAGACAATGACAGTTCAAATAGTGATTTTAATGCGACTTCGAAAGACGAAGTTTTCACGCTTATAGTTGTGAAAACAAAACGAAGGTAGATGTGCAAATGTCGCAAAAAATGAAAATGTCGTCTATCTGAAAATTGCTATGAAAAATTGATGTTTGTAAAACATTGGTGTAGGCAGCTTATAAGACAATAAAAAAAGGTGAATTGGTTGCCAACAAGACCCATATCCCCTAAAGATAGGGAGCCTCATCTCATCTGCCATAGATATTCCTAGGTTTCCTAGGTTTCCTATCTAAGTATATGCTGAACTGCTAGTAATAGTACTCTGAGGACTTTGGTGACTATTCTGAGTGATTAGTGTTGTTGAAACAACAGGGGGATTAATAGTACTTACTTCAGTAGTCTGCGTAGTTCCTGAAGTTTTTGGCTTGTCCTGATAAGGTTCTTCAGCTTTCCCTTCCTCTGCCCTAGCGAGTTCTGAATGCTCTTCATCTGCCAGGTCTGCCTTTTCTCCATTGTAGAATCCCTTGTCCCTGTAGTTATGCTTGAATAAGTTTGGAAGATGAACTTCTTTGAATGCTCTTCCACTGCTCGTATGTCTAGCCTCTATGTCGTTGTTGCTGTCCGAATTTTTGAACATTAGATTTTTCAAATCCGACCAATCTACTATATCTTCAAGATGTTCTTCTCATGCAATAACATCTTGATTTTCAACTTCAGAAAATGTAAAATTTTTCCTCTGGGTCCCTTAAAGAAATATCTTTTCGCTTGGCTATATGACTCTACTCTGTCAACAACAAACTCGGTGATGTACCCTCCAATGGTGCTATCAAACCAGTGATATACTACTTGTGACACAACGTTATCGACTCTCTTGACCTTCTTGATCAGTGCCGACATCCAAACCATAGGAGGTCTAGATCTGATCTCAAACTGGGTATCTGCTAACCTAGATAACCACTCATATAGATCTGGATGGATTCCTCCAAAGAAAATATCGTGTATATCAGTGAAGATATATCTCTCCAACCAATCCTTTGTATTAAGATTAGGGTTCTTGTTCTGGGCTTCAACGAAGTCCTTTTCTTGATCCTCTATCCATTTTTGAATTTCTGTCTTTGATGGAAACCACCTTGACATTCCCTCGAGAAGATTCCAGTCCCAGAAATGGAACCATTTGTTGGCACAGGGCCAGACCCAGGGTTCAGCTCTAAGAGCACACCAAAAATCCCTAACTACTGGCCCTTTCGGCTACACATGCGAAGTACATGCAGTCTCACCCGAACCAGCTATGGGGGGGTTGCAGGAAAGAGATGTCTACAACCAAAGGAACTATCAAGTGGATCCCACACTATAACAATACATGCATATATCACTTATAATCTTATATCTATTCCACACATCTATCAGATCTACCACAGTAATGCACTAACAATATATCAAGGCAAAATAACATAGCATCAATCACATACACAAGACAAGATGTACATGGTTCACCCTCTCTCTAGGGCTATGTCCACATAACTATTATTTATAATGTATTGAAGCATAGATTTATTTTATTTGTTCTTAGCTAGCAGATATTCTTTCTTCTCCTCTCTATCTCTACCCTCCCTATGCACCCAATTGCAGGGTTGATCTTCACACCCAGCTGAAGATCTTACAATACTAGAAGGCTCTCGTACTCAACACTTCTCTCTCTCACACAATAATCCTTACTTGATCACACAATAGTAATTATGAAATCTCAACCAACCTAGTACCAAACCATCCCAGGTCCTCTAGACCTCTATTTATACATTACAAACACTCACCGACATCCTTAGGTTGAGACCTAGGTGTCAAAACCCTAGATACCAAAACCCTAGGTGTCTAAAACCCTAGGTCAACTTGACCCACGTTTTCAGGGCTTCATCAGCCTGTCTTTCCTTCCTTCTCACGCGGTGCTCCAAAGTATCCAATGGTGGATTTTTTCGCTTGCTGAGTTGTCCACGATCCTTCTTTCTTGTTGATCTGTCATCCTTGATCTCCTCTTCCAATGACTTGCTTACTTTTACTTCACTCCATCTTTTCTTCTCTTTTTCTCACTTCGACCCAGTAACAGTCACTGTGTCTTCCGCGCAATTCACATTATGCCTTTTCTTCCTTGAGCTTCGATTATTTCCATAACCAAGGGCCAATAGTCTTCCTATATGATTTTGTACTTTGTTTGGGCCCATTCCTCTCTCGGGTATTTCTTTGCTTGTATGTAGATGTGATGACAATCTTCCCTAAATCACACAATCGGTATGTACACTTCTACAAGTTGTGGCTAAATTCATGGTGTATTATGGATACACCTCCTAATCCTTTCATTGTACAAAAAGAACTCAACGTTGGTGTCTATTTGTCTTCTCTTGTTTTTCATGTACCTGAATTTCTAATACTTGGCAGCGAAGAACGACTTACCTCTTAGACCTAGAAACTATGCATCCTTTGGTTCATTCCACACTATGGACACAATTAGAATTAATAACCAGGAATAGTGGATTTCCATGCCTCTGTCCTGTGCTTCCGCATAATTGATAAGGAGTTGGTTAAGTAAAAATGGTGCCCATCTCATTGATACCCCTTCTACACACTTGTCAGCCACAACTATCATTCCTACAATCACTTGGTATCTCCTACACTTTATCAACAACTTGCACACCAATGATTGCATCACAGTTCTTATTGTTGGGTCACAAATACTTGGTACGTCTAACCCGCACACTCCTCTAACTGTGTGGAATTTATCCCTCAAGGCCTCTGATAGAGCCCTTTCATTATTCTTGTCTACAAACAACAAGGTGGGATATTCCCCATGTGACAATAAGCCTATGATTCGTGCAATGAGATGTATGTCTATAGAAATTTTCCTGTCCAGCCATAAGTAACTGCCATGCACAGATGTTAACAACATCTTGACATATGCATTGACTTAATGGCTCCTGCCAAAGTGTGGAATTTCAAACAAATTTAGTATGCCAGCTCGTTCAAACCCTCTAGCCCATACCTTTGGCACATGTATAGTTTAGCTCATCACTGGATCTATTTTCAGTTCCAAATATTCGCTCGACGCAAGTTCAGTGAACTTCGTTGTGTATGTGATATCATGGTCAATGATTTGGGCAATGAGATGTATGTCTATAGAAATTGTCCTGTCCAACCATAAGTAACTACCATGCACATATGTTAACAACATCTTGACACATGCATTGACTTATTGGTTCCTGCCAAAGTGTGGAATTTCAAACAAATTTAGTATGCCAGCTCATTCCAACCCTCTGGCCCATACCTTTGGCACATGTATAGTTTAGCTCATCATTGGATCTATTTTCAGTTCCAAATATTCGCTCGATGCAAGTTCAGTGAACTTCATTGTGTATGTGATATTGTGGTCAACATATTTAAGTTACGACACCTTACCTAACATATCCTCATCAATGATGATGCCATATGGAATGTCAGGCGTCACCAATGGATACTTGGCATCCTTCTTCAACGTCACTAGTTTTGCATCATCCTTCCTCCACATTATGTATTCCGTAGTAAACATTGGCTCTGATGATGATACTCCCAGAGTCTCTTCAACCTCTGGTGTTGTTGTTTATGCTCTCATTTAGGCTTTCTTTGGTGCGGATGTTGCTGCCTTTGGTGGTGCCATCTCTATAATCTGGTTACTAGCGATAACTTCTTTGGCTCTATGGATTTTCTCAGACTCTGCAACATTGTGCTTGACTCTCTATTAATTTGCATGAAACTTCAACTAACAATGACCAATTTTTGTTGCCCCTCTGTGGATTTTGTGCCCCTTCGCCAGTTGTCCCTTTACCTTCCTTACTGTATTAATTGTCTAATCCATTAGTACTTTTCATTCAATACTTACTTTAAAGATGTATTAATTCCAAATCCTTCACTAGATTTTTGCCTCGATTTTCCAGGCTATCACGATCTCCATCATATTTTTCCATTTATGACGACACGTATCCATGTTGTGTTGTCATAATGGTTTTTGAACCATCATTTTTTCTCTTTAATGTTGTTTAAAAATATTTATTTTCCCTCATTTGTGCATCTTTTTTGGCTTACCCGTTCATTTACTGCACAGGTTGTGCTTTTGCGTGTAATTCACTTCTTATGTGCAGTTTCTTCTATCTGTGTAACATTCCCTCCTTCCATGCACTTACTCTTGCTGAAACTTACTTACTTTTTGTTGTTTTACCTTTGGTTTTTTTTCTCCCACTTTTTCTTTCTTTTCCTTTTTCTTTTTCCTGCTATAATACACTACTATAATACAAAGGTTTTTTTGTAGGTCAGACTATTGTGCGAGCGAGCGACCATCCCTATAGAGTTTCAACTGACTTCCATTAACCAATCCTCCCAAGAATTCACCATTCAATGTTTCTAGCTACACAACACCCGCTTCTATCACATACTTGATCATGTATGGACCTAACCAATGCATCCTAAATTTCCTGGGGTGTTGCCTGAACTTGTTGTCACATAAAAACACTAAGTCTCCCACTTGAAACCTTTTTCATTTAATATGATTGTCATTCCATGCTTTCTCTCTTTCCTTTTGAACTTGCTGATGGAATCTATTAACAACAATTTTTGTCTTGGGCACAAGACTACCCAGGTCTGCAGGTTGCACGAGGAGCGCCCAAGCACAACACGAAAAAATCTCATTTCAGGCTATGCGTTAAGCGAGTGGGCCAAGTTTTGTTGTCGGTGGCCGAGATCCATCTATAGGGAAGAATCAATGGTCATCGAGATTTCGGGGCTACCAAGTTACCCGAGATATAGCACAAGAGATAGCACCTATATTTCAAGACAAAGCTTGGGCCGTCCGATCAAGTTGGGGCAGGCGGTAGCCAATCGGCATTACGAGGATTGGCATTTCGGGAGACAGGGGATATCCCATCCACTGCAACTGAAATTGACAAAATGTGAAATGCCAAAGGCACCTTTGAATATGAACCCATGGTCCTAGCTCTAGGTCACGTCAAGTGAGCCTGGGAATGGAGGTAGCCCCCCTTTTAATGACAAATCCATATCGGTCGTTCAACTAAAGGGCACGCGGCGCACATCCATGCTTTCATAGTTTGGTCAATCAAGAATTTGAGGAAGAAGCACATTGCGAACCCTGGTGTAAGAAATCTTGAAAGGATCGGGACCATTCATCAGAAGGACACGCGGCACAAGATCTAGTCACGTCGACATTTTGGTATTCGAGAGTTCAAAATGTGAGGGGTTTCTTGTCAATTCACATCTCGAAACCCTGAACCCGAAACGCCAAAAGCGCCCAGAGTCGGGCCCATGGTCATAGTGCCCAGTCACAGAGGAACAGGCCTGGGGAAAAGGTGCTAGCACACACCATGTAATGAGACGGGTCCCAAAACGCCAACGTCATCTCAGCTGTCTGATCCAAAGGATGCATTGTGCAAGATCTAGTCACGTTGGCATTTCGGTATTCGAGCATTCAAAAGGTGAAGGGTTTTCGTCAATTCAAATCTCAAAACCCTGAACCCTGAAATGTCGAAAGTTCCCAAAGGATAAGCACGGGGTCACATCCTGTGGTCACTTGGGGAAATAGAAAAATATGTACAAAGGGGCCCAAAGGTGCCGATTTGAGCTTCAGAAGGGGGGCACCATGTTCTCTAGGTGCCAGTTTGACTTGATCTCAATCCTGATACCTTCTTGGAATGAATGAATAAGAGAGGGGGTGGTTGAAGCCTCGCCTCACTCATTAATTGCAAAGTATGGAGGTCTCGGTAGGAAGTCCGTCCGCGGTAGTCCTCTGTACTGGTTTTTTTTTCCATAGAAGCCATGACGAGTCCTCGACTCACCAGGGAAGTCTGCGCATGCTAATTTAACATTTAAGGGTTCAAATACCCCTTAGTATGATCCATGCAGAGTTAAGGTGGCATATGACGGACGAGTACAAACCAGATTTGATTGAAGAGACGCCCCATCCTGAAAGTTTAAGATGCCTCTGTTGGGAAAATGTTTTGGAGTATATATACTTAGTTTTGTTTTTTTGTTAAGCATCGATGGTTGAGCAAGGCTCCCGATTGTAAAAGCTTTAACGAAGCACTGGTTATTCTGGTTATGTATTAACATCTGAGACTTCTTGCCTTATGAATGTTAGCTTCTTTCCATGTCTTTGTTCATACTGTATTAGAACAACTCAGAATTGGAGGATCCAGTCGAGTCGTAGCTGTTATAGGATGATGTAGGTTGGATCACTGTAACAACTACGTTGTATCTAATCGGTCTTGTGATTTTCTCAATGCTGAATGACTTGGAATTGGAGGATCTAGTCAAGTCACCCCTTCAGTTACCCAAAACTCTGAACCAAGAGGATTTTGCATTTAGAGTTTTTCTTCTGCAAACTGTTGAAAGGCCTGTTGCCCGAGGTAGTTTTGCTCACTCCTCTCACCAAGTCTTCCACTTTCCCATTTTACAATCAATCCACTGACTGAAGTTAGATCAAGACCTCCTTTGTTCTTTAGATACCAGACCTGGTCCCTGAAATAGAGTGATTCCATTCTGGGTCTCTAAGAATTTGATCATCCATTAAACTTATCGTGACATAAAACTGATGGGTGTTGGGCTCTGCTCCTATCACAATCCAGGAGTGACTTCTGATGCTAACATTTCTGGAGCCGTTGTCGAGGATGAAGTTGAAAATTTTTCCTCGGGATTGAACGACATTGAGCCTCTGATTCTGAAGGTGCATCAGGTATCAGAGCCTTTGAATATTTCTACTGTGCACCTGGCGACTCCATTGTGACGACTCCACTGTGGCGAACCTTCCATGTTAATTGTGGCTTTCAGAGGTAGACACATGCGGTGCCATCCACACCTGCCTCTAGCTACACCTAAAACTGATCTGGAGGTGGTTCTCAGAAAAGGAAAGGCCTCTAAAGGAGAAGCTTTAACCGCCGAACCAGGTAATCCGCCATCTCCTTCTTTAGGAACTCCATTTTATCCTCCTCAGTTTCTTAATGGACCTTCTTCTGAGGTTTCCCGTTTCCTGAATTTCGGGAGTGTTCCTACTGATTTTTCCCCTCCTGGTCTGGGATTGGAGGGAGAAATCCTTGTCACTCCCCTCTCCCCTGAAGTTGTACTTTGGCGTAGACCTAGGACCATAGAAGATTGCCCCACTCCTATCTTTACCACTCCTCCTCTTGTTACTATTGCCACTTATGCACAAAGAGAATCATCTGCTGACTTAAGCCCATTAGCCTTCTCCCTAAATCCCCTATTGTTTCCCATCCCACTTAGAGACTCATTCGAAGTAGCCCCTTCGTGAACTCCTTCTCCTCCAAGTTCTCCTCCACCTAATATTCCTATGGCTAGTGCTAATCCCCCTCTAAATAAAATGGATGCCATAGTCACTGCCATATATGCTCACTTAATCCTACCCCATCCTATGAATCCTCTCCCTGTTGGAAATTACCTGAAGTATATGACCAAGTTCACTGGCGAAGGGGACATAACTGCGGAAGAGAAGCTGGCTGCTTTCTACAGTTATGCAGACAACCTGAACATTGAAAATGAAGATGTCTAGATGAGATTCTTCGTCCAGATCCTGGATGGTGAGGTGAGGAAATGTTTTAGGGGATTGGCCCCCGGATCTATTGCTGGAATTGAAGCTCTAGATAGTGCTTTCCTAAGGAAGTGGGGAGATAAGAAGGATTTCATGTATTACATGATAGAGTTTGGGTCTTTGAAGAAGATGGAAGGAGAGTTTGTCTCTGACTTCTCCAAAAGATTCAATAAGATGTATAATAAGATTTCTGTTGAGATAAATCCCTTAGAGGCCTCTGCCAAAATTTCTTATGCTAGTGCATTTGACCCTGACTTTTGTCTTCTATTGAGAGAAAGAAGAGCTACCTCCCTAGCTCAGATGCAAGATCCATCCATAGAGGTGGAATCTAACGTATTACCAGCTGATAGGTTGAGAAACAAGACTAATGTAGATAGGAGAAAGGGAAGATCTGAAGCCTCAACTTCTAGCCCCTCGGTGCCTCACCCTCAAGTGGATGAATTGACCAAGATGGTGAAGTCTCTATCTGCAGATATTGAGAGAATGAAGATGGAGGGGAGGCAAGCATACAAAGGTCCTCAAAATTCTGAAAACAAAGGAGGATTCAGGAGGCCAAAAAATATTGCTCCCCTAACTATGCAAAGAGACCAGAGGGGAAGAGATAGAGAATACCAGAAAATTTAGGCCCCTTTTCAAAATAATTTTGTGGCCGATGAGGAAGAAGGGGAAACAGATGGGCTTGATCCTGAAATCCACTGCTTCAGAGATGCTCCTCCTTTTCCTCATCTCACTCAATCAACATACGAGGAATCTCTCGTGGACAGTCAACTAAATGAACTTAGCAAGGGAAAGAAGGCTAGTAGCAGCCAAGACAGATATAACCTCAGGTCCAAGAAAAAGATAGCATCACCTGATGTTCCTGAACAGTTCCCTAGAATAGAGAAACCTGCTAGTGAAGTAGGTGACAACAACAAACGTAGGAAGGCCCAACCCCTCCCTCTAATGGTCCAGAGTCATGTTCCTGAAGTGAGGGAAATCCCAAAGCTTACATATTCTTTCAACTTTGAGCATGATATTCAAAAAATTAGAATCCCTGTGCCCCTCATTGAATTGATTAAATAGGAAGAGTTCAAAAAATGCTTCTCTGAGCTATTACATTCTAAAGCCTCATTCTTTCCCATAGACTCCATCAATTTGCAAGATGAAAAGCCTGCAGTTATTCTAGGTCCTATGGTAGAATACATGAATGATTCATCCCCTCCCTTCTACACATCCTTGAATATACATGACAAGGTGCTTCACAACTATTTGATGGATTCAGGGGCTTCCCACAACCTCATGCCCAAAATTGTCATGGAATAATTAGGACTAGAAGTCACTGGACCCTATCATGACCTCTATTCCTTTGACTCTAGGAAAGTCCAATGTCTAGGAGTCATCAAAGACCTGGTCGTGACCTTGTTTCAATTGCCCATGAAAAGTGTGGCCATGGATGTTGTAGTGGCTGATGTCCCCCCCAAGTTTGGTATGTTTTTATCAAGATCTTGGATAAAAAGACTGGGGGGAACTCTGCAGATGGACCTAACCTATGCTACTATTCCAGTATTTGGAGGGGAACATAGGATATTATACAGAGAAGCCCATCTGGCCTATATAATAAGTGATGAAGCCAATCCTACCAACCATCCCATTTTTTCCCTGGACACTGATTTAGGTTCCAGTTTACTACAACTCACTAATGCTCCCAAGCCTCCTCTAAAACTCAGAAAGAATCCCACCACTTCTCATGAATTTCCTCCCTACATCACCCCCATCTGGAACACATGCACACATCACAACACGCCTGTCCACTACACAGCCGCGCACCCATGCACAACTTTGTAGCAAACATGCATGCCTTTTTCCCCTTATGGGTGCACTAATGCGCAGATATCCAGATAACAGGTGCGCACCTGTGCGTGCATATTTCCAGATTTCCCGCGCACTGGGGGGCCCACACCCATAAAAACCCCTGTACGACCCTCTGTACAGGTCTTGCCCACAAATTGAAAACCTAATTCTATGCAGGAAGATAAGACTACTACCCTGAAGCTCGCTGGTCCTAAATCGGCTACCTCATTCTCCTAGAATATCCAAATCTCCTTTGAATACCTCTCGTCTAGTCACTCTGACAACAAGTACAAATGACGTGGTCGTTATCACTCCAAGAAACTCCTTAGGGTTGTAGGCTAAGGATGCTTGGTAACTTAAGAAATCATGAATAATGAAAGTGTGTGGATCAATGGGATAACTGAGGATGGCTAATGAGAAGAACAACTTATCATGCATTCGAATGAGCCAGTGCTTTTAGAAACCAATAACCAGATGCAGTAATTTGGAAGGGGGTATGAAGAACACTACTCTAGATAACCAAATACATTAACATGCAGGGTCATACAAGATAGTAAGAGATCATTCAATTCGAATTCATCAGCCAAATAAGAAGATGACAGTTCTTAATAGCTGAACTAAATTGAATCGAATTACAGAGCAATGAAACACATGAGAAAATCTGATATTAGTAGCAAAAGAAAACTGTGATTCATA
>JZKD02S2142556.1:337950-368231 GCA_000966675.3 Picea glauca
ATTGTGTAATTCCTTGATCATACACATAGGTTGACTGTTGAATAGATTGTGCTATCTTCACTTTGGTTGGTTTGTGTTGTCTTGGTATTGGCTGCACGAGAGCACTGGAGCGAAGTGGGAGAAACAAAGACCATAGGAAGTGATAATAAGGTATGTTATGTGTTCTTGCCTCCTAATGAATTCAATAGTCAAAACCTAGGGAAAGAGTCATGTCCTGTCCTGTTTTGTTCTAGATCCAGGTGGATCGAGGGAGATCTGTTAGTGTCCGCACCTACCGATTTATCCGATAACAACTGGAGGAAGGATTTCACAATGGAGTGCATTTATTTTTTCATAATTAGGGTACTTATAAATGAAATCTGATAGTGTATCACTATGATAGGCCATGAGGTGTCTTTGTTGAGCGAGAACTGCACCCATAGCATAGTTTGAAGAATTTGTCTTGATCTCAAAGGGTTGTTGTAGGTTAGCTAATGAGAGAACTGGGGATGAGCACAAGCGATGCTTCAAATCATCGAACACTTGTTGTTGTGACAGGCCCCACACAAACTTTTCATTACCATCGCCCCTAGTTACTTGGCTGAGGGCCCATGCAATATGGGAGAATCCCAACACGAACCCGTGATAGAAACTGGCAAGGCCTAAAAAGCTCCAAAGCTTAGTGAGTGTGGTTGGGGCTGGTCAGTCACGAATGACCTGGATCTTGGTTGGATCCACATGCAATCTATTCTCATCAACAATGTGTCCTAGGTACTAGACCCTATCAATGACAAAGGATCATTTTTCCAGATTTTCTTATAGCTTGTGTTGTCGCAGAGTGTGTAAAACCTGTTGAATATGTTGCAAGTGTTCTGCCCAATTCTTGTTGTAGATGAGGATGTCATATAGATACACCACCACAAAGGAATTGGTAAAAGGCCACAATATATCGTCCATCATCCTCATGAAAGTTGTTGGGGAATTCTTCAAACCAAAGGGCATGACCAACCATTAAAAAAGACCTTCTTTAGACTTGAAGGCATTTTAACACACATCTTTCTGCTATATTGGGACCTGATGGTAGCCTGACTTCAGATCAATCGTACTAAAGTATTTAACCCCCTTGAGTTGTTCAAGGAGATCGTCGATTTGGGGAATCAGGTATTGGTTCCTGACTGTGATTTTATTTAGGGCCCAATAATCAATATAGAGTCACCAGGTCCCGTCTTTCTTCTTCACAAGCACAATTGGACTTCCACACGGTGATGTGTTGGGTCAAATGTGCCCCTTTTGGAGCATTTCTCGCATCTGACGCTTGATATCCTCTTTCTATAATAGAGATCGACGATAGACTAGCCCATTGGGTAGCAGTTCACTAGGGGTCAGATCAATTGAATGCTTGACCTGACAGTGAAAAGGTACCCAAGTGGGTGAGGAGAAGATGTCCTTGTATTCTTGCATGACCATATACAATTTCTTTCATTGCGTGGAGAGATCGACCACAGAGGCCATGGATGTGGCTGCAACCTTCCACTCACTTTGAGAGCGAATCACGAAGAAGACAAAATTCTCGGTCTGAGAGATGACCTTCCTGCATTGCTTGGAAAAGGTCAAGGAAATGGCAGTAGGTGGGACTACCTCGGGTATCCTATAAAATTTCTTGTTCGGGGTAATGATAACACTGCGAGGCCTATACTCATATACAACATGACATTTCCATAAATAAGGTTGGCCCAAAATAACATCACAAACTTCAAGGGGAGAAACATCACACAATACCTCATCTTTTAAGGGCTTGATGCCATAGGATAGGAGACACTATTGGCTGATGCGAAGATCGCTTCCTTAGTAGAGCCAATCGATGGTGTATGGTTGTGGGTGTGGTGTTGTTAGTTGGGCCAACCGCTTGATGACCTCCACTGAGATGAGGTTCTTCTGGATACCTCTATAAACGATGAAGTGCAGCGAAATACCCTTCACCCGCATCTTTGAATGAAAGAGGCGCTCACCTTTCTCTGGCTCATCAGGCTCACCGATGTAGATATTGGTGGTAGAAATGATGGTACTGGGTTCCACATCAATAATATGTCACCCTTTTCCACTTCTGACTCAGATTCGAAACCCACATATGATTCATAGGATTTCACCTCAGCCACCGATGACTGCTTTGAGCGGCAATCAACGGTGTTATGACAGGGGCTCTTATGCAAGTCACACCACTTCTCGGTGTCTTTATTTGTCTTTCCATCATCCTTCTTTGTTTTCATCTTATAATGGTTTTCATGAGGTTTTCCATCTTTTCTCTGCCATTTTTTTTGTGGGTTGGGGCTGCCCTTGCCCTCCTTGTGCTGTGAAGGGTTCCCAGAACCAAATTGTCACATCTTTTGTTTAATCTTCTACTCAATTTTGACAACATAGCGATAGGTTGTGCCCAAGGATGAGATGTCCAGAGACTCCATTTATTTATAGATGTATCTATGCAGACCTATGTGATACTTGAGCACCAAATGTCTCTCAGAATATTGGATACCTAGCTTGGTGCGTAAGGTATGGAAGATATTTGTGAACTCTGGCACTGTTTGGTCCCTTTCCTTCCGCAGTGTGGTCCATCTTGTATACATGCCATCATAACTTCCAACAGGGTATTATTGTTCCTGAATAACATCCCTAAAGGACTCCCAGGTGAGTGTGACATTGGTGGGAGAATTTTTGTTTCCTTTTTCTCACAGAAAGTCTCCCATCAATATTTGACATGGGGAACGACTTTGAGGAGTGAAAATGTAATATTTTCTCTATTGAAAAAGTTATGGACAGAAAAATACCCTTCTAGAAAATTCAACTATTTTCCTACAATAGCTTTGTCTATCTAACCTTCAAATATAGGAATATAAAAGTTGATTTGTACCTTGAATGGGGTAGTGCCTCCGCTTGAGGAAGATGTGTCGTCTGTTGGTAGTCATCGAAGGATTTGCGCAAAACTATCCATCATCTTGTTCCTCTCTTGTGTGAGGGATTACTTGAACAACAGTTTGAAAGGATCTCTTGTCCCATCGTCTTTATTTTATCCCTTTATGGAAGGTTTCTTGGGCATGCGAGAGCTCTTGTCCTCAAGAGGAACAAGCTCGAGACCCAACTCTTTGTATTTTGACCTCGTCGGGGACATGCACTAAGAATGAGAAGGAGCAGACCAATCTGATACCACTGATACATATTTTATGAGCAGAATGAAATGAATACAGATCTATATTATTGACATAGAGATACAAGAAACAATAACAGAGATACATTAAAACTTGGCTTTCTATTATTAAAGAAATATGTTGAAACTATAAAATGAAGACTTAAACAAGCTTACTAGAATGGTGGTGACTTATCTCTGAGAAGAGATGTGATGGTTTCTCTCATTCGCAAGAAGATGAGTACAATGAGGCTACAAAGGAATTTTTACATCAAACATGAATTCCAAAACCCTAGACATCCAAAAACCTAACCCTAGGAGATGAAGCACCAAAAATCATGTGGCCCCCATTGGGGTAAGTTAGTACATCAACTTCCCAGGGTCGTAACTTTTGCATACGATCTTTGTTTTAGGCACATGATAGCCTATTGGAAAGGTATATATGAGGACTACACATTATTCCATCACACTCTAACTATCTCTACAGTGTGACTATGGAAGGCCCAAAACACGTTGTTTAGGGCCTCAAAATTGTCCCAGAAGTTTAGGACCCGAAAAGCTAGAAAACAACTACCAAGATGAAAACTGAAACTACCAAGATGAAATTTTTAAGTGAGCCAGTTGGAATAGGTGTATTTCCATCGATATCCACCTGTATCACAAATGGGTACAATTATAATGAAAGGGTACCATGAAGGGTTCTAGCCGACATACAATTATAATACTATAAATGCAATAACTCAATATCTAGCAATTAATAAGGGGTTCTACACATAAAATGGGGCTTTGTCTAGGTCTTAACAAAAATCCATGAAGGTCCAAAAACATCCAAAATAAAAGGAGGAACCACATGTTATTTTTTCCTCCATTGGATGCTAAATTTGAGAATGGTATGGGGGTTGTTGCTAGCTCAACAAATTACAAAGATAAAAAGAGGGACAACATGTCTAGTAGTATGTGGTAGTTGATAGGGCTAGTAAGATGTGTCTTGTTATGGCTTCTAAGTAACCATCAAAGGAGAAGAAACAACAAGCTTATTCTTTAAAGGGATTGGGTGAACTTTGGGATACCGAGCATCATCTCTTATTGATATATACTAGATTTTTCAATACCTTTTATACTTCATTATGGGAGGAGTTGGATACTAAATTGGAGATATTCATAGATATCCATAGCCTTCCATCCTTAGACTAATGGAGAAATGGAGGTGGTGAATAAGACTTTGGTACAACATTTGAGAGGCTATAGTGAGAACAATCCAAGGACTTGGGATGAAAATTTGATTCGCATACAACATTCCAATAATAGGGTTGTAAACACTTCCACTGGTAAGTCCTCTTTTGAAATATGTTTTGTGTATTTACCACCGTCACCATTAGTAATTTTGTATGGATAGTCTAAAGCAAGGGAACCAACCTCAAGTGGTACATTGAAGGCATAGTTCATACATAGGATCATGTAGATACATGTACAACTTTAGGAATATGAATAATTCCTAGGAGAAGTACAAGGCCAAGAATGGTTAGTATAATTTTTAAAACATCATCAAACTAAGAGACATGTTTATTACATTCTATGCATCAATAAATTTTAAACTATGGGTTATTTGCTTCAAATAGAGTTTGTATGTGAAAGGTATGCCCCCAACAAGGTAATGATCCAATTATTCATCACAGGTCCAAGTGAAAGCCACATCAACCCTCCATGATTCACCCTAGAGGAGTTAGTAACATATAACAATCCAATAAGATTTCTAAAAGCATCATGAAAATCCAAATCCCTAACCCTAATGATCAAGAAAGTGTGTTAAAACCTAGCTAAAGGGAGAAAAAATGGCTCAACTCCTATTGTAGTTATTCAATGTTTCATAGTAGAGAAGCCACTAAGAAGAATAGAAAGATAAAAGAGAAGAGGAGAAAGAGCACTCTATAGGGAACCATGGTAAACCATAATATCTCATAACACCACAATGAGCTTTATAATATCTCTCTTTTTCCTTATACTCTCCATTGATTAAGAAGAAATGCACAATGCACCATTTCTTGCTAAATTTTCTCACATCAAATTTTCTAAAATAATATTATATACATAGTATAGTATTCCAATATATACTTTGCTATCACATTTCTAACTTTATATATATATATATATATATATATATATATATAATTAATTAATGTAGTTTGTTTTTTTTATATCCATATAAATAAATAAAAAATAGTTTACAACAATGTACATGTTAACTCTAAATACAAAACTATAAGTTTGTCCTTGTATCCATACGTTGACCGACGATAGCACACAATATTTAGCATACAATATAATATCCAATATTAATCTAAAAATATATAATTTAATATACAACATTCATTAAAACTATGTAAACAATATACAGCCTGAGTGGGCCTAATGGTTAAGAACATGTGTTTCCTCTTAAGAGGTCGCAAGTTCAAATCCAGAGGGGGGTAGGGCATGTATACCTTCGTAGACTTTATTAGTCAAATCGCTGAGCGGAGGGGGGTCCCTTGTCCCACAAACAAGGGGGTCTCATACACCAATTTGGTGTGCTGGCTTGGCTGTGACCTTAAAAATAGATTATTATTATTATTATTATTATTATTATATAATATCTAATATTGGTTTAAAACTATGTAAACTGTATAATATAATATATAATATTCATCGAAAACTATGTAGGTGCTCGGTGAAGTGGAAACCATGCACACGTGCCACAAACTTCTTAATGTTAACGATGCTTCCTAAGCACAAATGTTAAATATGCACTCAATAAATGCACTAAAGAGAGCTTTTCTAAGAGCTTCGTTCATGGCCTTCTCATGTTCAACCAATATCTCGTTTAATTGTACTCCCATATGACTCAAATCAACATGATTAAAAAAAACAAATGTTTATTGAATCCCCTTGTCAAGTTTAAACAATATTTCTTTTAATTTTCTTCCCATATGACTCAAATCAAGATGATTAGAAGCATAAATTTATTGAATCGTCCTTTATACGAGTTCTTACAACAATTTATTCAAAAATTATCTTTTTGAAAAGAAATACATAATCGTTAATTGCTTCATTCATTAGAATGGCCTGCAACATATGGCCCCATGTATCTAAAAGCTCAATCGTAAAAGTCTTGTCTCTTAGAAAATAAGTGGTTGAGGAGGTGTGACTACTCTAATGGAAAATCTTTCAAGTGCTTGGTGCCCCCTCCATATTCAAGTCACCGAATCCATACCCGAGTTACTTAGGCATTGAATCAATCGAGCTACAATCTAATTTCAATAGAATATGTTACGATGGATGAGAGTAAAGGGTTTTGAGGGTCAGCTATGCAATTGAAGGGCAGGGGAGGACTGGTCACATTGTGTCTGTTTCCTTTTAACATTTGAACAACAATTCTCATACATGGATGATCTGTGGATTTGTATTGGATGCACCACAACCCTACTTTAGTGAGTCTCCTTGCCTTCTCATCTTTTGTTTCCATTCCTCCTCTCAATCTCATCCCCAACTCACCACTATCAAGCAAATTGAAAGCCCACTTGGGGAAGTAAAACTAACTGGATCGACTCACCTGCACATCAATATTCTTTCTCCCACCAACAATCTCTAGCAAGAGCATTCTGAAACTATAAACATCTTATTTATCGGTAACATGACCCAGATCCCTCGACCACACCTCCGGCGCAACATATCTCGGCGTCCCTCTCGTGTCAGTCATTGATATATGGTCGTATCCCTTCCCACAAAGCTTTTCCAGACAACAATTAGAGACTTTTGGTGTGAACTCAGAGTCCAACAATATACTATGGGGTTTGATGTCGAAATGTATGATGTGCTTCTCGCAATCTTGGTGTAAATATGAAATTCCTTGAGCGACGCCCAAGGCTATTAAATACAATTTATCCCACCTTAAATACTTTCCCCTTCTCTTTTCCTGCAAATATAAAATTCTCTAGAGATCCATTAACCATGTACTCATATACTAGTGCGCTTGTAACAATTTCAAAGCAATACCCCAACAGACGAACTAAATTGACGCGATGGACCCGTCCAATGGTGGCCACTTCATTCATGAATTGGGTCTTGATGTGTCTATGCCTATCAAGAATCTTACCAACCACTAGACCACCATTTCGATGCTTTCCTTTATACACCACACCATAACCCCCTTCTCCCAAATTTTCTACAAAGTTGTTTGTCATCTTCTTGAGGTCAAATTGTGAGTATCTGATTGACATTTCATCAGCGTATTCCCTTAGGAATTTCTCCACCTTTGAAATAGAGCTACGAGGAGGAGGAGGATGCTTTCTCCTCTTCACAAGAAACTGTAAGAACAATACTAGTGCTATTGTTGTCAGCACAACTCCTCCAATGGAATAGCCTAATGTGGAGTGAAGAGATCGATATCAATGTGATCTCCATCCGACCCCCAAAGAGAATATTAATGGAAACACAATGCAAATTCACCTTAAATTTAATAAATTGGAGATACTGAATAGGGACAAATCATATTTACCAATTATAATCAAATTTCTTCGACCTCTTGTATCAAGGATCCACAATTTTTTGTAAGGGAATGCATACTTGACAGATAGGGAAACAAAAGATATAACATGGTTCAAGGGTGCTGGTAGAATGGACTATTTAATATATCTTTACATATTGAGAGTTGTAGAAGGCGATTGGAAAACCTACCATTTATGGGGTATTTGTCAAGGTGTGATGTACCATCGGTACAATGGAAAAGAAACGATTATGAACTGTTATAAACAAAAATCCCTTTACTCTCCCTGCAAACGCCACATTTTTCATATATGTTCTGGTCAACCTTCCAAGTGATCTCAAAACCCTTCAATAGAACAGTCTGATTAACAATGAAATATGAAAGGCTCTTTTTAATTGGTAGTTGAAATGCATCACAGGAGGGTGTCACCTCTATTTTTGGTATATTTGACTATAGTACCAATCTTCTCCACATAAACTAAAATCTTTCCCGAGACTTTGATTCATGGACTTTGATAAAAGGGAAGGTTCATGGACTCTTTCGCAGTGAAGTGTAATAGTAATATGATATGGTATTGATATACCATATTTAACCTTCCTTCACACTTGAAGTACCTTTGAATGACCCTGAGCATCTTGTCAAAATACTCCAGCATGTGACTTCTTGGCACTCCCTTGGATAGGTTGTCTCCTTGATATTCAGGTTTTAGGAATTTCTTGTATAAATAAGAGTTCAAAGATATGGATTTAAACCACTTCTCACCACAATTAGGTATCTCTATGGATATATAAATACACTGCTCAGATAATTCAAACTCTAGCACCCCCACCTTATTCTTTGTCCCGCTGAAGTTGAGTACAAACTGCTTAGCTACTTCAAGATGTCCTCTTTGCATTTTCTCACAAAAATTGAGGCAACCCACCATCTGGAAAGATTCCTTGAAAAATGGTTCATAATGAATGAGTTGCATGTCATGTGGTTCAACTCTCGCAAACTCTCCCCCTTTGTGGATATTCTTGCCTTGTTTTCTATCCAGAATGACTGTTTTGAAAACCTCCTATACCCTTTTATGACAGTTTGTTATGAGATATGTAATAAAAACAAGAAATTTAGGGTTTGTTTGCAGAGCTGACACAACATAAGTTTTACTTGACTAAACAATTTATGCACAACAATAGTGTGAGGATGAACAATCTACAATTAGGAAGTGAGAAAAGAGAAATAGAAATTCAAATGGATGGAAACTGCAGATAAGCAAAAATTGAAGAAGCTGTGTGTAAAACAGAGGGTTTGCAGCACCCTGGTTAAGTTCGTAGCGTTAGTTTGCAATGCGAATTGAACTAGATTTTTATGAAAAAATTGCAAGATTTTCCATGTCTTAGGAGAAACATATGAGTTGACTGGTTAAAACCTCGGTCCTAGATGAATCTCAACTGAAGAGGGTTTGATCTATCAAGAAACAGAGGGTTCGAAACCCAGAGTCTATAGTGCATAGTTTGCAGCGCTGAGTTGTAATGGACAATTTGCAACGCTGATTGGAAGTGGATAATGCTACTGTTTGCAAGAGGAAACTATAAGATGACCCTTTGTTATAATAATATTGAAAATGGCCAGGGTTTAGGATACCAAAGTTGTTGGTTTTAATGGTGTAGAGAGTTGGCTACACATAGAACATTTAATAGTTTGCAACGCAGGAACAATATACAACAATTTGCACTTTCAATATACCTTTTAAGCATCATGCAATCACCAAAGAAGTACCTTGTGTGTCTGTAACTTGGGTTGGTGTCTCATGAACTTGACTGGGATTTAGGTGGAAGCATCCAATCCTTTTCATCTACCACATCCAGTTCATAGTGCCAATTTTCAAACTCTAGCAGCTCGCTTTGTTCAAACTGTTAGACTTGTTCCTTGAAACAATCTTGAAAATCATAATGAATCGAATGTGCCGAAAACGATGAGATCTCCCCTGACACATTTTCAAAGTACAATGTTGAGAGATTAGTGCATAAGATATTTCTTGATACGCTGCGAACATTTAGGTGAGTTTGCAACAAGTAGATTTGACACTCGACTTGACCTTCAAATGGCTGAAAATGAGAAAGAAAACTACATTCATTCTTGTATAATCATAAACTAATAACATAAAGTATTTCTCACCTTAAAAACCCTTTGTTCTAGTTGGTCCAACTAGATCAATATGCACAATTTCCAATGGTCTTGTTGTTGAATATTCCTTTGACTTGAACCTGGTCTTTGTTTGCTTTCCTTGTTGACAATGCTTGCATAAAGTGTTGGTTGGTTTCGTGATCTGGGGAATTTCTCTGACTTCTCTTTTGCTAACTTTGACAAGGTTATCAAAATCTATGTGACCTATTATTTTGTGCCATAGCCAACTTTCATCTTCCTTTCCTAGACAACACTTTTCATTTCCAATTTCACTTAACACATATATGTTGCTTGAAGTTCTCGCAGCTGTAGCAATCAATTTTCCTGAACCTTCTTTTCTTATCTCACACTTTTGTGAATCGAAAGTAACTTTATGACCTTGGTCACACATTTGAATCACACTTAGAAGATTATGTTTCATATCTTATACTAGTAGAACATTTTTTTCCTTTATATGTTTGTTTTCCTTTTGAGTAACCTTCATCATTTATCTTTTTCTTATAAGGACATTTGTTATAAAAATGACCAATACCATCACAATTAGAACAAATTGAAGGAATCTTACCTCTATACATATTGTCGATTCCCTTGTTCAATATTTTGACAAAGTTGGCCACTTCTTCATCATCTTCCGAGATGTTGTTGCTACTGCTATGTTCTTCTTTTTGCCTTCCCTTTTGCTTTGACTTTTTGGATGCTTTGAAGGCTACTTCTTTTATATCTGGATTTTCCTGTTCATTTCTCATTTCATATGATGTGAAGATTCCATGTAATTCGTCCATGTTTATTGAGTTTAGATCTGATCTTTCTTCTAGTGATGATATCTTAGGGTCAAATCTAATAGGAAGAGAGCTTAGTACTTTTTGAACAATTGCAGATTCTTTGATTTCTTCTCCCAATCCTGTGATTGCATTTACTGTTTCATCAACTCATAAAAAATAAGATGCAATATTCTCATCTTCCTTCATCCTAAGTTATTCAAATTGACCTCTCTAAGTTTGTCGCTTTGTTGCTTTGAATTTTGAATCTCCTTCATAAATATTTTTAAGTTTGTCCCAAATCTCTTTATCGGATTTACAATATGCAACTTTGGTGAATACTGTTTCACTAAGACAATTCAGAGGTGCATTTTTGGCTTTGGAATTATTCTGATCGAGTTTCATTGCTTTGTCATTTGTTGGAGGAACTGTTGGTGCTGTGTATCGATCAAAAATTGATATCCAAATTTCAAATCTCTATGCCTGTATATATGTTTTCATCCTTATGCTCCAAAATGCATACTTTTGTCCATTGAACTGTGGTATTCCATTTTTATACAAGTTGTTTCTCTCCATGATCTACCTTTCAGTGGTTAAACTGATTTCTGAAGGAACCTTGTCTGATACCAATTGTTGGATTACTGAGAGGGGGGTGAATCAGTAATAGAGAAATGTAATCCTTTTTAACCATATAATCCAAGTGTTATATCAATGTAGCATTATCATCCAATAACTGCAGAGTGAATAAGAAATGAAAAAATGAACAATCATACACATACATAGCACACCAGTGTTTTACGTGGAAACCCAAAGTGGGAGAAAACCACAGAATGTTTTTTCTTATATGTCTTGAAGAATTACATTCATTGGAAGCACCAACTTCCTTTGTTTTCCAGCTGCAACTGGAAGGAGGCTCCAAGCCCCTTGTTTCTTAGGCTACAACTTGAGGGAAGCTCCAACTCCCCTATTCTTTGGCTACATCCAAAAGGAGGCTACAACCCCCTATGTTCTCTGGCTACAATTGGAAGGTGGCCACAACCACCTGTCCTTTCCCCATCCAACTGCCCTGAAGTAGAAGTAGAATGATGTAACCCCTGTCACACTATCACTGTGAGATATATCGCTATAAACATGTACCAATAAACCCAAACCATGCACCAACCTATACCTCAACCTGTAATCAACCTGTACCATAAACAAGTGCATCAACCATGCACCAACTTGTACCAAACAACCTGTAATTAGCCTCTTCCATAAACAAGTGCATACAACCATGTACCAAGTATGTACCAATCATGTGTCAACTACTCATCAACTATGACTCACCGATATGTACCAACATCATCAACAATACACCTCATGTATGTGCTAACTCATCAACTACTTGTCTAAACCATGTACCCAACATGTACCTTAACCAAAATCCCTCATCAATTTCATCATTCAAATATGATTTGTAACTCTCCAATAGAGCTGGTGTATATGATCACATACTTGCAAACCTTCATTAACTTTCACAACAAGAGACTAGAATTTTTATCAAACTTTTCTTTAGTCTCACATGATTAGTTTGGGATTAGTCAACAACCCTAACATGAAATAATCGTAACTGTGTACCTGTAATGAATAAAGATATGAAAATAGTACACAATGTTCTTCAATTTGTTTTATGCAATTCCTCTAGGTGTCACTACTTAGAACCTCTCAGAAAAAGAGTTATAGAAAAAATGGCATACCTTGTTGAATTCTGGTTTATTATAGAGAGTGAACTTGGAGAGCGTGCCTCGCAAAGAATATTTGTTAAATATATCTTAAAATGTTACAAAAAATACTATAGATGGTACTCTAACCAACACATTTTTTCTTACTGAATTTGGATCTGTTATGAATAAGTTATGACATTTATACCCGAAGCACCTGTTTTAGACTAGTTTTAGGACTAGCCACAAACCCTATTTGCCACGGAGTGTAACTCCAAAAATACAACGACCCACAAGCTGAAATTTTTATCATGGATACGTGGATATTTTTCCTCAATTTCCTATCAATTTCATAGTCTGAATCATTCTAGAAAAACAATTATTGCGAAAATGGTGAGATGACATGTAAATAACATACCTTAGAAAGCATCATCAAAAGAATTTATCCTCCCTTGAATTCCGACCTTCTTTTCTTCACCTTCCCTCTGAAATTCATCTTAGATATACTTTGGTTACCTCGGTGACCTATATATATTCAATATTCTCTAGTGTGATATAAAATGAGAGAGACTTGCCTCTTATTTATTCTCTCCATGTAGCTTCCTTAGAAGCATCTTCTAGGTCACTTTGCCCACTTTCCTTCTTTTAGGGTTAACCCACTTCTAATTTCTCCATTAAATTTATTATTTAAATAATTTATTTTGTATTCACTTTCAATTATAGTACACTCATCACTTCACTTTATTATTTACCTTCTAAAGTCTCTTAAACCACTTTGACTACTTTTGCCTTTTGGGGCTTCTAGATGACATATGAGGGTCCTCCAACTTCGTAAGGCCATAACTCTCAAATTGTGAGGAGTTATGTGACGTTCCACATACCACCTGAAATGGCATGACATGTACTATCCATATATAATAGTCTTACCTACAAATATATCAAAACTCATACCATTATCCATCAAACAAACTTGGGTTCATTACCCAAACTTGGGTTCATTACCCAAACTTGGGTTCTCCAACTTCTCATGGCCATAACTCTCTAATTGTGAGGAGTTATGTGACGTTCCACATACCACTGGAAATGGAATGAAATGTACTATCCATATAGAATAGTATTACCTTCAAATATATCAAAACGCATACTAGTATACATGAAATTTCCTTGGCTCCATTACCCAAACCTTTGTGCTACCATAATTCACTACCGGACTTTCTTCAAGGGTTGACATCAATGAAAACCAACCTTAATCAACATAGTTCCCTCACCTTGTCTTTCTCAATCCACTTTTCCTTTCTTGGATGTGTGCCCTTTAATCCCACTTAAAGATAATCAACATCACCCCTGCGTGAATTCCTCGTCCTTCTGTCTAGTATGATATATTCCTTCAACTCGTCTAAGTACTTAGGAGCAAACTCATCAACTGAAGGTATTGAAACTTCCTCATCCTAATCCATGATCATGGGAGGCTCAAAAAGTTTAAAGTTTTCCACATTTACAACTGAGTAAATCTGCATACATGGTGGAATATCTAAATGAAAATAATTGGTACCGCTTTTCTCCATGATCCAAAAAGGATCCAAAGAATACTAAGGACAACTCATAACTTGTAGAAGCAACTCAGGAAGCTCAGAATGGCCTCAATAGACAGAGAAAGGGAAAAAATTCAAATTCCTCAAAACTCAGTGAAAGTGGCATCATCACGAAGAGTGAGTCACATGATTTCCAACGACGCAAACGACTCATCAAATAGAGTTACAGATTGAATGATATTCACGGTCAAAGTTTGGTCAACCTAGCCCAATCATCAGGGGATGAGTTAGCATCCGTACTATTGACGTCAGCATCAACACATATCACATCAACATCCCTACAATGTATGTGGCACACACAGGAGCCAACATGTGTCATGTTGAAATCATCATGGTGATGTGGCAACACCATAGGTTGCCATGTGTCACTCGTTTTTGGCATTTTCAGGTCATTTCGTAGACCAGTAAAAATGTGCCACGTTGCAGTTCATACAACCACATGGTTGATCATACGGTGACATGGAAATATAACATGGAAGATTGTATGCTGATGTGGCAGGTGATTGTACAGTTGATTGACATGTCCTAATGGTTGGCTACCACCTGGCCTAGTCATGGGATTCCACGTGGTAGGGGGGAAATGCCCAATGAGGGCCCGAGAACGAAATTCCAAAAAAAACAAAAAAATTGGTGGGTCCACCAAATCCAGCGGAACCTTGCCAAATCTGGCACCCAACGATCATATATAAGCCACTGCTAAAGTTGGAAAAACCACCTTTTAAAAATATGTATATATGTTTTAACCAACACTCAAAAAGGGGAGGCCCGCAGGCTCGCCCCGGGACCTCCCCCACTATATATGCCTTCACAAATCCTCCGCCAACCATTAATCCAAACAACCTCATTGTTTACAATGCCCACAAACTTTATTTAAATTTTGGAAATCCTCCCAGTATAGGGCAGAGTTGCGTGATGGTACGTTTGGGCACATTTTAGGAGGCATTTTTTGTAATTAATTGTAGGTTGTAGGGCACAAAAATTGAGACAGAGTTTCTATTGGCCCTGTGAGTGCCAGAGTCAGATTGAGGCATGGATAAAATCATTTTTGGGTAATTCGACGCCACAAATTCAATGGTGTTGTTTGTTTTCTAATCTGAACAAAGCTTCTGCAGCTTGATTCCAAAATGAGGTATACTTATGTATTCTTCCAAATTCTTTTGTTGAGTTGATAAAAAAGCCTACCTATTTGAGAGCAGGACCCAGAGACGTAATCCACCAGGGAAGAACTCTGTTATCAAGATTTTGTGTTCAGATTTGATGCTTATGTCTCTTCATTATTGAATGTTTCTTTCTTTAATTGTGCACTTTAACTTATGCTCATTTAATACAATTCTTTATAGGCCACTTCGATGAAAATATCTCGGATCATTTTGGTATCAAAGCAGTCATATTTGACGTGAATTGTTGAGTGTGAATGCTTATAGGTCCAAGCATAAGCAGAGTGAGGGAAATCTTAAGAATTTCAATCGTGAATTTGGTCGTGCATCTCAAAGGAAGAAAATGGTAGAAGAGGACAAGCTTGATGAATAGGAGAAAAAAATCCATATGGTCTTTTATTGCATGTCAGAAATGGTCGAACAAATGTATGGAGCTACAAGAAGAGGATGAAGAAGAAAGGGAAGAAAAAAGAAGCACAAGTTGACGATGATGCTTCGATAAATCAAGGGGTTGGAGGAGACCCTCCTGAGCATCCCTGTTCACCATTAAGTTCTAGTTCTTATTCCTTTGAGCATTCTCATCATTCTCATCATTCTAGCCATAAAGCCTCTTTTAAGAAACCATTATTAAAGCTTGATGTAAAATTTGTTTTACCTATGTTTAATGGAGATGCTAATCCTGGAAAGATAGGTAATTGGATCTCACATGTTGAAGTATATTGTCGTGTTCAACAGATTGATGAAGAGGAAGTTAAAGTGAAACTCACTTCTCTTAGGTTGGAAGGCACCGCTCTCGTATGGTGGGAGAGAAAACTTGAGGACATAAGTAAGTGTGGCAATCTTCTTTCCTCATGGTCGGAATTTAAATCAGGAATAAGGAAACAATTTTATTCATTGGGTTATTTACATAAAGCAATGATGGAATGGAAAACTTTAAGACAAAGTAAAGGTCAAACTATACAAAGTTTCACAGAAGAATTTAGGAAGAAATCTCTTGCATTAAACATTCCTTTCGATTCTTATGAAACTTTGATGAAGTATATTGGCACACTTCACAGTTATATTTATCATACTTTTATATTGTTTAACCCCACCAGTCTTGATGAAGTTTGTGTGCAAGCCACTCACCTTGAGAACAGGGGAAAACATGTTTAAGAATATCCCACAAAGAAACCTTCCAATCTCCCACATAAGCCATTTAAGAAGTTTAAAGGAAGGAAAAGAAGACCGCCACAGTAAAGAGAGAATAAGGAAAGCCATCTTGCACCCATTGCAAGAAAAGTGGTCACAATGATGAACATTGTTGGAAACTACATCCAGATAAGAGACCGAAACAGTTCGGTGGAAAGGGGAAGACAAAAATCATTGCTATAGTGCAACAAGATCTTGGTTCCGATTGAGGAGACAAAGAAAAAGTCAGAGTGGTTGGAGTACAAGGTAAATATTCCCTTCATGCTAGTTCAAATTCTAATAATGAATCTCATGATGATGAACGAAAGAGGAATGAATTATTTCACATAAGAGTTGTATCTAAACACACTAAGATAGATACGTTGTTTGATCTGGGTTCCCAAGTAAACTTGATATCTGAAGCACTTGTCAAAAAGACAGGTCTTGAACGAAACCACATCCAAAGCCTTATCCTCTTGGTCGGGTATGTGATAAAGAAAAACTTAATGTTACCAAACAATGTAGGGTAAATTTTTCTATTGCTTCAAAGTTGATTGATGAAGTGGATTTGAATGTTGTGTCACTTCATATATGTGGCATAGTGTTGGGAATTCCTTATCTTTATGATAGAAAATCAATCTTCTTTCATCATGAGAACAAATACCACCTTACTAAGGGGGAAGTGGAATATATTGTTAGAGCCCACAACATGAGGGTAAACACAACACGTGTTAGTGTAGGTCAAATGAAGAGACTCATAAACACTAATAAGAGATACGTACTCATGGTCGTAAGGGAGAAAGATGTCGGAACATTTGATGATTTCCAAGGATGTTATCCTTCTCATAAGAAATAAATAGTTGATATTGTTTCTAAGTATGATGATATTTTCTAGGAACCATATAGATTACATCCTAAGAGGAAAATCCGACATGAAATACATATTTAGCAGGATTCTCCTCTTCCTAATGTGGGTATGTACAGGATGTCAGTTGTAGAAATGACAGAGATCAAGAAGTAGGTACAAGGCTTATTAGATCAAGGGGTCATCAGGCCCAACTCGTCTCCTTGTGGTTCTCCGATTGTGATGGTGCCAAATAAAGATGACACATGGAGAATGTGTGTCGATTACCTGGCCTTAAATAAAATCACGGTGAAACATCAATACCCTCTTCCTCACATAGATGATTTACTTGATCGGTTAAAGAATGTTGTTTATTTGACTAAGTTGGATTTGCGCAGTGGATACCATCAGATCAAGGTCACATAATAGGATGCATGGAAGACTTCCTTTAAAAACAATTAGGGATTGTTTGAGTGGTTAGTTATGCCATTTGGGCTTTGTAATGCTCCGACAACCTTCATGCATGTGATGAATGATGTATTCAGGCCTTTTCTAGATGATTTTGTGATTGTATATTTAGACGACATTCTTATTTTTAGTGGGATTTGGGATGAACATGTGAGGCATGTAAAACAAGTATTGGATACTTTGCAAAGGGAAACGTTGTATGTAAAATTGTCCAAATGTGAATTTGGTAAGACTGCACTTGTGTACTTAGGTCATATTGTAGGAGGAGGACAATTGAAAATCGATGCTTCCAAGATTGATGTAATTGTAAATTGTCCTGAGCCCAAAAGTGTAACTGAGATACAAATCTTCTTAGGTGCAATCCAGTATTGGAGGAGGTTCATTTCAAACTTCTCCTTTATAGTAGCTCCTTTGCATGCCTTAACCAGTGTGAAGAACACTTTTTAGTGGGGACGAAAGAAACAAAAATATTTTGACACTTTGAAGGAAAAGATAATTACCATGCCAGTATTAGCATTGTCAAATCTTCAACAGCCCTTTGAGATTGAGATAGATGCCAGCGGTTATGCCATGGGTGTAGTATTGATGCAATATCATAAGCCTATATTTTACCACTCTGAAACTTTTAACCAAGTTGTTGTTAACTATCCTACATATGATAAAGAGTTGTATGCATTAGTTCAAAGCGTAAATAAATGGAAGAACTACTTGTTAGGGAAGGAAACCATCATACATACAGATTACCAACCCTTACAGTATCTCCAAGCACAAGCCAAGCTGCAACAATCTCGACATTACAGATGAATGGGTTTCCTACAACAATTTCATCTGGTAATCAAGTACAAAAAGGGTACAAGTAACAAGGTATCCGATATTCTTTCTATACCTCCTATTGTTGCTTCTATTATTTTTAAGAATACTTATTTATCTCATGATATCTATGTGGAACAATATTCCATTGATGAATATTTTAAAGAAGTATATGAGAAGCTAACCCATGGTGCATAGGTAGAGAAATGTTGTCTGTAGGAAAAACTACTCTACCATCTTACAAAGCTATGTATTCCTACAAGTGAATGAGTCCATGTAATACAAGAAACTCACACTTCTCTTGTGTCTGGGCATTTTTGGGTAGGAAAAACTATGGCTCATTTAAAGAGATTTTGTTACTGGCCTCAAATGAAAGCAATTGTAACTAAATATGTAAAGGGGTGTCTGATGTGTTCTACTTGTAATCCCACTAATATAAAACTAGGGCTATACTCACCACTACCTGTTCCATCCCATCCATGGGAAATTATCTCCATGTATTTTGTAGGGGGTTTACCAATGTTGAAAGGGGGTCATGACTATTTGTATGTTGTAGTGGATAGGTTCAGCAAAATGTGTATCTTAATGCCATGTAAAAGGAAAATCATTGTTGATAAGGCTTCCAATATCTTCTTTCAGTATGTTTGGGTTCACTTTAGGTTACCCACATCCATTATCTCGGATCGAGATACTCAATTCGTTAGGGATTTTTGGACAAGCTTGTGGAGAATGATGGACACCAAGTTGAAGAGGAGCACTAATTTTCATCCATAGACCAACGAACATACATAGGTTGTAAATCGGACAGTGGTACTTTTTCTTCGAGGCCACTGCAACAAGAATCCCAAAGTATGGGATGAATAGATACCCTATATACAACATGCTTACAATGGAGCCTTACATTCCTCCACTCAGTATTCACCTTTTGAGACATGTTTTGGGTACCTACCTAAGGTTCCTTTGGAATTGATGTATGGGAGAGATGGTGATTCAAATGAAGAAATAAATGAAGACAGAGCCCACAAGTTCATCCAGAGGATCTAACAAGTACACCAAGTAGAGGGAATAGTTGGAGAAAATTCAAGCACAGTATAAAGCTCGACATGACAAACATAGGGTTGATCATCAGTTCTAGGTTGGAGACCGGGTATGGCTTCACATCAGTAAGGAAATATGGAAGGGTGAAGGCAAGAAACTCAAGCCCATTCGTTATGGACCCTTCACTATTTTGGATAAAAGTGGTACCAATTCTTTTCGTCTAGATATTCCACCTTATATGCAGATTTACTGAGTTGTAAATGTAGAGAACTTGAAAAAATTTTAACCTCCCATGATCATGGATCAGGATGAGGAAGTTTCAATACCTTCAGTTGATGAGTTTATTCCTGAGTACTTGGATGAGTTAAGGTAATATATCATCATGGACACAAGGACGAGGACTTCACACAGGGGTGATGTTGATTATCTTCGAGTAGGCTTAAAGGGCACACATCCAAGCAAAGCAAAGTGGATTGAGAAGCACAAGGTGAGGGGACTCTTCCCTCACTTATATGTTGATTGATGAAATGTTTTGGTGGTCCAAAAATCTCTCAGTGGGAAGGTGTGATCCAAAAAGGATCCAAAGAAGACTAAGGACAACTCAGAAATTGTAGAAGCAACTCAGGAAGCTCAGAATGGCCTCAATAGACAGAGAAAGGGAAAACATTCAAAGTCCTCAAAATTCATTGAAAGTAGAATCATCATGAAGAGCGCCTCACAAGATTTCCAATGATGCAAATGGAGCGTCAAACGGAGTTATGGATCGAAATATATTCGCAGTCAAAGTTTGGTCAACCTATCCCAATCAGCAGGGGATGAGTCAGCATCCGTACCACTGACATCAACATCAGTACGGATGACATCAGCATCCGTACAACTTACGTGGCACACACAGGAAGTGACATGTGTCATGTTGATGTGGAAGCACCAGATGCTTCCACGTGTCACTCATTTTTGGCATTTTCGGGTCATTTCATGGACTAGTAAAAATGTGCCACATGGCAGTCTGTACAACCACGTGGCAGATCGTATGGTAACGTGGAAAGATGATGTGGAAGTTGAGGTGGAAGACCATATGATGACGTGGAAAGTGATTGTACAGTTGGTTGATGTGGCCCAATGGTTGGCTGCCACATGGCCCATTCATGGTCTGCCATGTGATAGGGGGAAAATGCCCAATAAGGGCCCGAGAATGAAATTCCAAAAATAATAAAAAAGAATTGGTGGGTATGCCAAATCCGATGGAACTATGCCAAATATGGTTCCCAACGGTCATATATAAAGCACTACTAAAGTTGGTGGAACCATCGTTTAAAAATATGTATATATCTTATAACCAACACCCAAAAAGGGGAGGCCCGCGGGCTCGACCCCAGGACCTCCCCCACTAGATATGCCTTAACAAATGCTCCACCAACCATTAGGCCAAACGAACTCATTGTTTACAAAACCCACAAACTTTATTTAAATTTTGGAAATATTCCCAGTGCAGGGGGGAGGCGAGTGACGGTACGACTGGACACATTTTACGAGGTAGTTTTTGGAATTAATTGTAGGTTGCAGGGCACAGAAACTGAGACATAGTTTCTCTTGGGCATGGGATTGCCAGAGTCGAATTGAGGCATGGAGACAGTCATTTTTAGATAATTCGACGCCACAAATTCAATGGTGTTTTATGTTTTCTGATCCAAGCAAAGATTCTATAGCTTGATTCCAGAATGAGGTGTACTTAAGTATTTTGCCAAATTATTCTGCTGAGTTAATAAAAAGGCCTACCCATTTGAGAGAAGGACCCAGAGACGTAGTCCACCAGAGACAAAATATGTTATCAAGTTTTTGTGTTCTGATTTGATGCTTATGTCTCTTCATTATTGAGCTTTTCTTTCTTTAATGGTTCACTTTAATTTATGCTCATTTAATACAATTCTTTATAAGTTACTTCGATGAAAAGATCTCAGATCACTCTAAAATAATGAAGAGTCCATATCATATGGGCTTGAGTTTCTTTCCTTCACCCTTCAATCTTTCTTTGTTGATGGGAAGCCATACCTAGTCTCCAAACTAGGACTGATGATCAACCATGTGTTTTTCATGTCAAGCTTTATATTGTTCTTGACTTTTCTCCAACTGTTCCCTGACTGCTTGGTGTACTTGTTGGATCCTTTGAATGAACTTGCAGGCCCTGTCTTGATTTATTTCTTCATTTGAATCAACATATTTCCCATACATTAAGTTCAAAGGGACCTTAGGTAAATATCCAAAACATGTCTCTAATGGTGAACACCGAGTGGAAGAATGTAAGGATCAATTGTAAGCATGTTGTACATAGGGTATCTGTTCATCCCATAACTTGGGATGCTTGCTGTAGTAGCCTTGAAGAAAAAGTACCATTGTTCGGTTAACAACCTCTGTCTGTTCATCGGTCTGTGGATGGAAATAAGTTCTCCTCTTCAACTTGGTGTCCATAATTCTCCACAAGTTTTTTAAAAAATATCCAAGGAATCGAGTATCTCGATCCAAGACAATGGATGTGGGTAACCCAAAGTGAACCCAAACATACTAAAAGAAAAGATTAGCATTTCACTCAACATTGATCTTATTTTTACATGGAATCAAGATACACATCTTGTTAAACCTATCCACTACAACATACAAATAGTCATGACCCCTTTTCGACAATGGTAAACCCCCTACAAAATCCATGGAGATACTCTCCCATGGATGGGATGGAACAGGAAGTGGTGATTATAGCCCCAATTTTCTATTAGTGGGATTACAATTAGAACACATCACACACCCCTTTACATACTTAATTACAATTGATTTCATCTGAGGCTAGTAACAAAACCTTTGCAGATGAGCCATAGTTTTTTCTACCCCAAAATGCCTAGACACAAGAGAAGTGTGAGCTTCTCATATTACATAGACTCGTTCACTTGTTGGAATACAAAGCTTTCCAAGATGGTAGAGTAGTTTTCCCTGCAGAAAATAGTTCTCTACCTGTGCACCATGGGTTAGCTTCTCAAACACCTCTTTAAAATATTCATCAACAACATATTGTTCCACATAGATATCATGAGATAAAGAAGCATTCTTTAAAATAATAGAAGCAACAATAGGAGGTCTAGAAATCATATCAACTACCTTATTACTTGTACCCTTTTTGTATTTGATTACCAAATGAAACTGTTGAAGAAAACCCATCCATCTGTAATGCCAAGACTATTGCATCTTGGTTTGTGCTTGGAGATACTGTAAGGGCTAGTGATATGCATGTATGATTGTTTCCTTCCCTAACAAGTAGTGCTTCAATTTCTTTACACTTTCAACTAATGCATATCACTCTTTATCATATGTAGGATAGTTAATAAAAAAATGGTTAAAAGTTTCAAAGTGGTAACAGATAGGCCTACGATATTGCATCAATATTGCACCCATGGCATAACCTCTGGCATTTGTCTCGATCTCGAAAGGTTGCTGAAGATTCGGTAGTTCTAATACTGGTGTCGTACTGATCTTTTCCTTCAAAGTGTGAAAGGCCTTTTGTTGTTTTCCTCCCCACTGAAAATTGTTCTTCACACCGGTTAAGGCATCCAAAGGAGCTGCAATAAATGAGAAGTTTGAAATGAATCTCCTTCAGTACTGGACTGCACCTAAGAATATTTTTACTTCGGTTACACTTTTGGGCTCAGGCTAATTTATAGTTACATCGATCTTGGAAGGATCAATTTTCAATTGTCTGCCTCCTACAATATGACCTAAGTACACAAGTGCAGTCTTGCCAAATTCACATTTGGACAATTTTACATACAAATTTTCCCTTTTCAAAGTATCTAATACTTTCTTTACATGCCTTACATGTTCATCCCAGGTCCCACTAAATATAAGAATGTCGTCTAAATATACAATTACAAAATTATCTAGAAATGGCCTGAATAAATCATTCATCACCCGCATGAAGGTTGCCCGAGCATTACAAATCCCAAATGAAATAACTAACCACTCAAACAACCCTTATTTGGTTTTAAGGGTATTTTTCCATGCATCATGTTCTGCACCCCTGATCTGATGGTATCTACTACGCAAATCCAACTTAGTGAAATAAACAACATTCTTTAATTGATCAAGTAAATCATCTATATGAGGAAGAGGGTATCAATTTTTCACCGTGATTTTGTTTAAGGCTTGATAATCGACAAACATTTTCCATGTGTCATCCTTCTTTGTCACCAACATGATCAGAGAACCATAAGGAGATGAATTGGGCCTGATGACCCCTTGATCCAATAATCCTTGTACTTTCTTTTTTATCTTTGTCATCTCTACAATTGGCATCTTGTACATGCAGACATTAGGAAGAGGAGAATCCTACTGAAGATGTATTTCATGTTGGATTTCCTTCTTAGGAGGTAATCCATCTGATTCCTAAAAAATATCATCATAATTAGAAACAATATCATTTAATTCTTTCTTATGATAAGGATCACATCCTTGGAAGGCGTCATATGTTCTAACATCCTTTTCCCTTACGACCATGAGTGCATATCTTTTATTAGTGTTTACGAGTCTCTTCATTTTCCCTACACTAACAAGTGTGGTCTTTACCCTCATGTTGTGGGATCTAACAATATATTACACTCCCCCTTTAGTAAGGTGATATTTGTTCTCGTGATGAAAGAAGACTACATTCCTATCATAAAGATAAGGACTCCCTAGAACTATGCCACATATATCAAGTGATACAACATCCAAATCCACTTCATCAATCAACTTTGAAGCAATGGAAAATATGACCCTACAATGGTTGGTGACATTAAGTTTTTCCTTATCACATACCCAAACAAGAGGATAAGGATTTGGATGTGGTTTAGTTTCAAGATCCATATTTTTTACAAGTGCTTCAGATATCAAGTTTGCTTTGGAACTTGGATCAAGTAATGTGTCTATCTTAGTGTGCTTAGATACAACTCTTATGTGAAACAATTCATTCCTCTTTCTTTCATCATCATGAGATTCATTATTGGAATTTGAACTAGCATGAAGGGAATCTTTACCTTGTACTAAATTTGTTGTGATATTTTCTTCATCTCCTGAATCAAAACCAACATCTTGTTGCACTATAGAAACGGTCTTTGTCTTCCCCTTTCCACCGAACGGTTTCAGTATTTTCTCTGGATGTAATTTCCAACAGTGTTCATAATCGTGACCATTCTTCTTGCAACGAGTGCAAGATGGTTTTCCTTCTTCCCTCTTTACAATGGCGGTCTTTTTTTCCTTCCTTTTAAACTTTTTAAACTTTTTTTGTGGGAGATTGGAAGGTTTCTTTGTGGGATCTTCTCGAACATGCTTTCCCATGTTCTCAAGGTGAGTCGCTTGCACACAAACTTTGTCAAGACTTGTGGGGTTAAACGATAGTAAATTATTACGAATATAACTGTGAAGTGCGCCAATATACTTCATTAAAGTTTCATAAGAATCTAAAGGAATGTTTAATACGAGAGATTTCTTCCCAAATTATTCTATGAAACTTTGTACAATTTGACCTTTACTTTGTCTTAAAGTTTTCCATTCCATCATTTCTTTATGTAAATAACCCAATGGATAAAATTGCTTCCTTATTGTTGATTTAAATTCCAACCATGAGGAAATAATATTACCACACTTACCTTTGTCTTGAAGTTTTCTCTCCCACCATACGAGAGCAATGCCTTCCAACCGAAGAAAGGCCAATTTCACTTTAACTTCCTCTTCATCAATCTATTGAACATGCAAATATACTTCAACCTGTCAAATCCAATTATCTAGATTTTCAGGATTATCATCACCATTAAACATAGGTAAAGAAAATTTTACATCAAGCTTTAATAATGGTTTCTTAAAAGAATCTTTATGGCTAGAATGATGAGAATGATGAGAATGATCAAAGGAATAATAGATATAACTCGATGGTGAAGATGGAGGCTTAGGAGGGTCTCCTCCAACCTCTTTATTCACTAAAGCATTATCATCTGCTTGTGCTTCCTTTTTCTTCCCTTTCTTCTTCAACCTCTTCTCGTAGTATCCATACATTTTCTCGACCATTTATGACATGCGATAGAAGACCATATGGAATTTTTTCTCCTAATCAAAACGCTTGTCCTCTTCGGCCATTTTCTTCCTTTGAGATGCGCGACCAACTTTGGGATTGAAATTCTTAAGAGTTCATTCACCCTATTAATGTTTGGCCCTAGTAAGCATTCACACTCAACAATTCAAGCCAAAGATGAATTCTCTGATACCAACATGACCTGGTATCTTTTCATCGATGTGAATTATTAAATAATTGTATTAAATGAGCATAAAATGAAGTGCACCATAAAGAAGGAATAAATCAATAATGAAGATACATATGCATCAGATATGAACACAAAAAACTTGATAACAGAGTTCGTCCCTAATGGACTATGTCTTCGGGTCCTCCTCTCAAATGGGTAAGACTTTTTAACTCAGCAAAAGAACTTGGAAAAATACATAAGTATACTTGATTCTGGAGTTAAGCTACAGAAGCTTTGCTCAGATCAGAAAAACAAACAACACCACTGAATTCGTGGTGTCGAATTACCCAAAAATTACTATCTCCATGCCTCGATCTGAGTCTGGCACTTCCAGGCCCAAGAGAAGTCTCGTCTCGGTTTTTGTTCCTGCAACCTGCATTAATGATTATGTTCCTTCATCGAAATTTGTGCCCAGTACAGACTGGTGCACACACCTTCCCCCCATGCATTGGGAAAAATAAAATTTTAAATAAAAAAACAGGCGGAGTTTACCAACGGAGGTCGTTGGCCTAACGGTTGGCAGATGGCTTATTAAAGTCTATGGTTGGGGATGTATCGGGATCAATCCTGTGAGCCTCCCCTTTTGGGTGTACTTTTACAACCACATACCATATATTACTCCTGAGGATTATTCCTCGACTATATATGGCAGGTTGCCACCAGATATGGTGGAACCGCCTACAACTTTGGTAGACTATTTATTTGCTATGCCGAACGTGGCGGAATGTTGTATAATTTTTGCGGATTGGGGGTTGGTGCTAGCCAACCCCTTTTTAAAATTTTTTGGATCTCTGGTTGTTGGCCGTCATTGGGCATTTTCCCTCTGCCATGTGGCAACCCATGACTAGGCCACGTGGTGGCCACTCATTGGCCCATGTCATCCACTTGCATAGTCATCCTGCCACATCACCTATATGCCATGTCAGCCTGCCATGTATTGTATGGATGACACATGTATGCCACGTTACCTGCCAGATGGTTGTATGGATTTTCGCGTGGCACTTTCCCATTGGTCCACGGATTGACCGGAAAAGTCCAAAATCGAGTGACACATGGCATCCTCTAGTGTTGCCATGTCATCATGATGATGTCAACATGACACGTGTCTCCCTCTGTGCGTACCATGTACTCTGTATGGATGTTGACATCATCCATATTGATGCTGACGTCAGCAGTACGAATGCTGACTCATCCTTGCTGACTAGGCTAGGTTGACCAAAACTTTGACCACGAATATCTTTTGATCCGTAACTCGGTTTGATGAGTCATTTACATTGTTGGAAATATTTTGACGCGCTCTTCAAGATGATGTCAATTTCATTGAGTTTTGAGGACTTTGATTTTTTTGCCTTTCTCTGTCTGTTGAAGCCATTCTAAACTTCTTGAGGGCTTTCTGCAAATTCTGAGTTATCCTTAGTGTTCTTTGGATCACAAAACCTCCCTTAAAAGGAAAAATGTTTTAGGCATTGAAGTGCCAACACCTCTTGCATTTACTTCTTCCTTTAGCTAAGAATTATCGTTATTTTATTTCCCAAGTGATATTGTTACTATTATTGACTCCATAAGCCCCTAAAAGGAACCGATTTCGACACTCTTGTGGATGAATGAGACCAAACAAACTTTCAAAACATCTTATTGAAACTTTCACCAACACTAAAAACAATGTTAATGCTACTATAATTGTTGTTACAACCCTTATTTGGCAGCCTTAATCAACATACTAACCTCTAAAACTAACCCAAAAATTTGCATTTTCCTAAGTGTTATCATCCAAAGGATCTAGTGCTCCTTTTTCTATTGTTCTAGGTGCAAATTTATGAAGTTGTTTAAGGTTGTTGCTGCTATTGTAACTACTATTACAAACATCATTGCAACCCCTTAACATCCCTCGAACTATTTATAAAACAACCCAGCACTTGTACTAGGAAAGCTACTATCATTATATGCTAAAGTGTTTCTTTAAATTGCCTAATTTATGTACTTTATGAATTGGTTTTGTTGCTATAATTATTATTATTTTACTACTATTGCAAGTACTTTGACAGCCTATTCAAGTCACTTATTAACTTTATTTTAATTTTGAAATTGTAAGTGACAAAGTACTATCAAACTTGCAAGTTCTTTATATCATTCTTGTCATCATAGCTTGCAATTTCTAGACAAATTTGTTGTTGCTATACATTTCATATTTTAGTGTTTCAGTAGCATATTTATATCTTGAAGTCACTGATTTGAAACATTGATATCATTGCTCGATGCTAATGTTTGTTGTTTCATTGGTAAAGGTAAGGTACCATTCATTCACTTTTCCTTTCCCCTCCTTAACATTTACCAAGTGATTTATTTTCTTGAGTGACTGTTAAACATTGTTTTCGTCACCCTTATGACCGTTAATTATGTAAACCTATATGTTGCCTTCAGAGGGGTCAGTGGCCTGAATTCCTAAAGAAAGAAGGGAGAAGAACTTTGCCTAAGAGAAGAAGTTGTATTTTACTTTGTAAAAACCCTATTAGGGAAGATCGCTGCAGGATGCACTATATATAGGGTGCGGCAATGCCTGATTGTCACACTCTTCTCTAAAGCTAGGCTACAACATCATCGCAGGCTGCACTATACTTAGGGTCCAACGATTTTTGTACGTGGGAAAAACGAGCATCTTCTCGATGCTTCTAGAAAGAGAAGCTTCTATGGTGAGGTGGCCTCCGAATAGTTTGGATCTTGTTTACTTTCATGATTTAGTGGGATCATCCTAACCTCCTCACCTTATCCTCTTCAGCTTATAAAAGGAGAGGAGCTCTCACAGAGAAAGTTATGTTTTGGAGTTGGTTTCAGAGCTTGATTGGGTTTGAGTAATTTTTCTAGCTTGGATTTTTTGGGCCTATGTTGGATTTGAGCTTTGCTTTGTCAAGATAGATTGTGAGTAAATTTAAAATATATAGTCTCATAATTATTGGAGAAGAAGTGTGTGGGAAGCAAGGAACTATTGGAAGGAACCTGACAACATCAAGGCATCTGGTTGTATCTTTCTTCCACATTCTTTAATAGAGATATACTTTTCTTTCCTATATGAATGTTATTTGTCCATATTGTATGATTCCTTGATCACATACATAGTTTCATATCAAATAGGCTCTGTTATTCTTGTCTTCATTGGCTTGTGTTCTTTTGCAGATATTTCTCCATAAGCCTCGTGACGGAGCTTGGATTTCATTGGCGAAGTCGGATCTTCGGTATTTAAAAGGTATGTTCTAGATCCATTTCTAATTTGATAATTGAAAACTAAGGAAAGAGTAGTGTACTGTCTTGTTTTGTTCTGTTTTCATAGTGAAGCTAGGGGGATTGATTTGTGTCCGCACTGGGGAACGAATTGTTTTCCTAGTTTGTCTTGCTTTCTTGCTTTGATTTCTTGGGTTCTGTTTTCTGAGTCACTGGGAGATCTAGCTTGACTCTCTGGTTGTTAAACTTCAATGGAAAAACCTTGATACTTTTTATTTTTTCCATATTTTCCTTTGATCCTCGCACCCTGCTTTGAGGGACAGTGCAATGATCTAGGATCGACGTAGCTTGCCTTTTTGACACAGTCGCGATGCCACACTATATTTGTTCTCTAGCCTGCAACGACCCGAGATCGTCTCTCTGTGTTGGTCTTCAACCTGTGACGATTTGGGAAATTTTTAGTTTTTGATGGTTTTCCCTACCCAGATCTGTGATAAGTGTTTGGGGTGATTTCTTGGGTCTGACTACAGTCTACCTAATAGAGTTGAATTTTGTTTTAACCATATTTTATTTGCTTTAGCTTGTTTTCTTTTGAAAAATTTTATCTCTTTCTTTGAGTGTATTTTAGTTACAAAGCTTTGTTTTTCTTTAGAATTGTTTAGTGAAAAGAACAATTCTTTTTTTCTAAATAACTCATGTTAAAAGAGAAACTTTGTTTGGGTTGTGTTTGTTTGGAAGTGATTTGCTATTGCTTTTAGCTATCTTTCAAAACAAAAAATCTTATTTCTTGTTTTTCATTAGATTGGGGGCACCCTTGCATTTGAAGTAGCGAAATTGCAAGGTTTTTGGCATTTTTGGTCTTGGATTCTTAAAACAAATTCCCCCTCGTGGTCGGGGGGACCCAAGAATCATGTATTGGTTTACAGTCTCTTTGGCTCATTTCTTGAAGTTCTTGATATTGATGAGTTTAATAAATTTTTGGACATTGTGCATCTGGGAAAGATAAAAGTTTTCTCCTTCTCGTAATATAGCTTTCATCGAAGTGAAATATTTGCATTCTAATTTCTTTGCATTGTTTAGAGTCAGTCAAAACACCATTTAGTCCACGCCATTTTCCTCTTGAGTAACAACAACTTTAAAAATAAAGCGGTTATAAAAATTGATTCGACATTTTTATATTGTTAAGCCCTAATATTGGCTCATTACCCCTTAATTGGGGAATATTATATTAGTAATGTTATTTTATTCATGTCCGCTTTAGGCCATTAGTTGTAATTATACCTCCTAGTCTCCTATATATACCAAGGAGACATTTTCATTTTGAATCATCTTGGACTTGAACATTTAAGTGGGGTAAAAGGAGGTTGCC
>JZKD02S2142556.1:387133-398465 GCA_000966675.3 Picea glauca
ATTTTCATTTTGAATCATCTTGGACTTGAACATTTAAGTGGGGTAAAACGAGGTTGCCCCCTCGAAGAGGCTTATTATCTGAAATTATCTCTTTTTCAAGGCGTTGAGTACTTTTTCTTAGGTTTTTCTATGTTATATTGATATTTGGTTCTTAACATATATTTTCTGGTAGAAAACTTACATTAGATTAGTTGTAGGGCTTTGGAATAGGTGTGAAAGATAACTTTCCAAAGCTACAAAAAAACATAGAATCTTGCATTAAGGAGAGGTGAAATCCACTTGCTACATTTTGTCCTGGGAAGCCCTTCTCACACAAGGGTGAAACCTGAGGTCGCATTGAGACTGGCAGAGTTACTCACCCTACTTTGTTGGTCTTGGTGTAGAGATCGTGTGTATTATGGGGGTCGCTTGAAGGTATACCCACAATGATGAGTGGAAGCCTTTCAAGTTGATTTCAGGCTAGATACCCTACCCTTTCGTGTGGATTGGACTGGCGATTTTTTCCCCAAGCATCAATGTTGTAGTTGGTAACCTTAGTAGCCTATCTCTTTAGGGTCTTTAAATGAGGTGACTGTGGAGGGGCAAGTCTTCACGATACCTGGAATCGACGTTGGCCAAACTAACTCATGATCCTTGGAAGGTACACCCACGTTTATATGTGGGAGCTTGCACCAGGGTGTAAGTCTGTTAAGCAGGCCGTCAACGTAACTTTTCCACCCGCTCTATCTCAAACCCTTACTACATTTTTCCCACGACATTGGATTTCATCACCAACTAGTGTGCTCATTGTGAGAAGTTTTTGTTTGCTTGCTTGCTTACTAGATTTTTAGCATGTGTTGTTTGTTTTCCCTAGAAGACTCTAGATTAGATCTTTATATTATGGCGTCAGTTCCCAAAATAACCAATGAAGGAACCCTTGCTCCAGGGGAACCTTTTGTTTTTCCTTTTTACGGAAACATTGGTCCTCCTCACATCGCTACTTTGAGCCTTCCAGGTCTCACAATTGGATTACCAATATGATTTTTTTCCACCCAGGTAATGCCAAATGCAGTTAGTTCTTCAGTTGTAAGAACTTTCCCCCAAGAGAATCAACCTCATGTTGATCCTTCACCTTCTTCACCAGTAAGATATTCTTTGGGTATTCTTTCGTTTCATATTCTTCACCAAGTGAAAGCTCTGAAGCTAGTAACCTGGTGAATACGAAGAAGAAGAAACAAAATATTAAGAAGAAGAAAAATAAGCAAGGATCCACACTTCCAACCACTGCCAGACATGTTGGAAAACAACCAGTTACTATTAATTGTGTCGGGAGTGTTGATGATGTCAAGATCACCCAAACAACCCGTAAGCCCAAGTACCCTTGCAGGATTTGTAAGGGTATCCATATTCTTAAGGATTGCCCTGGTCTATCCAAGGTTATAGAAGCATGGTCTACACACTGTCACCAACCCATGTCGTCAGCCTCTGAACAACTTGTTGATGACCTCCCATTAACTAGTCACAATATTGTTGGGAATAAGAAAAGTAGAGTCAAGTTTCTATGTATGTTATGCAAAGGGAGTCATCTAACTCACCTTTTCCCTCATATGGATGAATCCTAAAAATTACTGGAAGACATGACAGTTTCCCAGGATCAACTTCCAGCTACTTATCACAATCTTACTCTTGACCCACCTGTAGTACTTGATGAAATGATCAATCTGGTCCCTTCATCGGTTAGTCTGGTTGATCATGTAGTCAATCTGGTCACGTCCTTAGTTGAACTAGTTGGCAAAGTGGTCGCTTCAATCCCATCCTTGGTCGATCCCACTCCCTCGTTAGAGAGTGAAACCCAAGCGGTCGACTCGTTTCCACCTGTCGAACCCATTCTCCCCTTGGAGAATGAAACCCAAGTGGTCGATTTGATATCATTATCAGTCGACCCTACTCTCTCGCTTGAGAGTAAACCTGATACTTCTCTCATTTTTCTCGTTGATATAGAATCTATCGTGCTGGGGGACATTCCTCCTTCTCCCATGGAACCGCCTCCAAGTAATGATTCCATCCTTTTCAATTGGGATGTGCTAACTAGACCTCATCTTCCCTCTTACATTTCTTTCTAGATTATAGTTCAGTTTTGTGGTCGAGACATTCCTCAGGCACTGATAGATGAAGGTTTGTCTGTTAGTATTTTATCCTCTATTGCTGGGCAAGCTTTGGGTTATCCTCAACTTGTACCAGTCACACAAAATATGTTAGCTTTTAACAAAAGAACCAGTCAAACTTTAGGGATCCTTCCTCAGTTTCCCATAAATTTGGGAGGGAAAACTGTCTTTATTGATGTTATGGTAGTCCAAGACCCCTTGGATTTCGATTTGCTCCTTGGGAGAGATTATGTCTATGCCATAAAAACTATTATGTCCACTCTTTTTCATGTGATATATTTCCCTCACGATGGAATAATTGTGACTATTGATTAACTTTCATTCATTGGTCCTGACTCAATGACCTCCCTAAACGGTTCTTATATGCAGACAGTATCGCCCCTGCCACAGGTCAATTATGTGGCATTGTCTCCCATGCCTTCAGTTGCCGATGAAGATGAGCCTCTCGCTATACGCTCAATATCTTATGACTTGGATCTTGTAGTTGACATGGTGATCTCTTAGGTAGGGCTATTGGAGCTTGACCTCCTTACCCCTATCACGACCCTCGACATGTGTTCCTTCCAGAGTGTGTTTCTTTCATCAAGTGAAGATCTCTTGGAATCCATGACCGAGTTTTGTCCCTTGACATGGTGTCCTTCCAGAGCATTGTCCTCTTGGAATCCATGATCAAGAAGAGTTTGTTGAGCATGGTTTTTTTATTTCAAGCTCATTAAGAAATGAAACCAGCTATGAGCATGGTTTCTGATTTCAATCTCATTAAAATATGAAACCAGCTTTGAGCATGGTTTTCCGATTTCAAGCTCATTAAAAAATGAAACCAGCTTTGAGCATGGTTTTATGATTTCAAGATCGTTAAAAAATGAAACCAGTTGTGAGGATAGTTTTTGCATCTCTGTAACAACCTCGTTAAAAAATGAAATAGATCTTATGAGCATGATTTTCTGATTTCAATCTCATTAAAAAATGAAACCATCTTTGAGCATGATTTTCTGATTTCAAGCTCATTAAAAAATGAAACCAGTTGTGAGGATAGTTTTGCGTCTATGTGGAAACCTCATTGAAAAATGAAACATAGATTATGAGGATAGTTTTTGTGTATCTGTGGAAACCTCATTAAAAAATGAAACGTAGTTTATAAGCATAGTTCTTCTCCTGTGTCAAGCTCGTTAAAAAATGAAACAAAGGTCTAGGGATTGAACCTGGATTCACGAGCATGGTTTTTGTTTCTATGTGAAGCTCGTTAAAAAATGAAATAGATTTTCCCCCTCTTTGATTGAGTCAAGTACTTTGTTTCGTATCGTATTTGAAGCTTCTTTTCATCCTCCTATGTCGTTGGACGAATCAAATCTTGGGGGGCAATGCTTTCAGCCTCTAGACTTCATGCTGGAGTTAAGCCACTAGCTTCTTAAGCTGGGGGATAAGTACCAAATATTCCTAGATAATGCATTGGGAAGTCCAAGCATAGTTTTATATGGTTCAATCTTGAGTAAAAATGAAGCTAGCTACCTCAAGCATAGTTTCATCTGGTTCAAGCTTGTGTAAAAATGAAACCAGGTCCAAGCATAGTTTTGGCTAGTTTTAAGCTTTTGTAAAAATAAAATCTATCCCAAACATAGTTTTGTTTTATTTTAATCTTACGTAAAAATTAAAACAATCCCGAGCTTAGTCTTTTTTCTTTCCCAGGCTCGTAAATGAATGAGAATGTAACCGAGTAAACTTTTATCATTTTTTTGGACTCGTAAAGGTTATACGAAAAAGGAACCCCCTAGAGTTCCCTTTAAGCTCTTTTTAGACTCTTTAAACATGAAAAGATTGTCGAGCGATCTTGTTCTTTTCACGCTCATTAAAGTATTTAAAGAAAACGTCTATTGAGCGGTAATTTATCTCTTTTTTGGTCTCATCAGACTACTTTACGAAAAAGGACTTTTTGGAGTTCTCTTTAAGTGTTTTTCAGACTCTCTAAACATGAAAAACCCTTGAGTTTTCTTTCTTTGGACTCATTAAAACAAACATAGAAAGACCCATATGGGATCGAACCACTCCTTCTTAGGGTTCGTTAAACATACTCTGAGGGACTCATCCGAAGGATGAGCTTACAATTCAAGCATATGTTATCCTCCTCAATCTTTTGTAAAAATAAAGAGGTACTCGCCAGAAATGGTGGGGGGGGGGATTGGGAAATAAGTGTGTCTAAACCTGTATTCTATGGAAGAGTCACTTTTGAACATGACACCCTTTCACTCGCCTTGTGTCTAGGTTGGAAAATCTGCTTGTCTCCTAATCATACTCCTTTATAAGATTATAAATTGATCTATGATCCCTGTTGTTGAGTCAATGTTTCCAAGACAATTTTCGTGTCGTCAATATGTTCAAAGAGAAGTTCAACCCATAAATCCTTCTATTGCATCGTCCATTTTTGAACTCCTTAAGAATTCTATTGCGTCGGTCATCCCTGAGTCAGTCCTGAATCACTTGTTACTTGATCAAATTCAAATCTTGTTACCCGTTTTGTGTCATTGATGGGGGATACTTTAAGGCCCTCCTGTGACGAGTCTTTTCCTATCGACTTCAACTCATTATCTAGTAATTAGACTTAGAAATTGATTGGTACCTTGGAACGTGCATGCCTTAATGATAGGTTTCCTCGTTTGTGACAGTGGGTTTTCATTATTGACCCCTAATCGAGAGATTCCACCGAGTGTTTGACTTCAGCTCATTAATTCACTTTCGTTGGATTGTACTAGAGTACCTTGGGAATCATTGACATTAATGGTGATTTCCCTCGCACTTGTTAATGATATTCATTAATGACCAGTAATCAAGTGGTTTCTACCATGTTTGACTTCAGCACATGTATTCGCATGGTTAGATTTGTACTATAGAGTGGTAGAGATGAAGACCCTGGATCTTTTCTGAGAGATTCAGGTTGCGTTGGAGTATATTCAGATTGTACTTTTGCATAGATCCACAGTGTATTTTTGGTGGCTATGTTCAGATTTGAGTCATATTGGCATGGATCCATAGCATATGTTTGGTGGCCATGCCCTGTCTTACTTGACATGGATATTTGCATGTCGGCATTTATTATTTGAGTCATTTGTATTATGAGTATGGGAATGAGTACCTCAGTGATGATATATTATTGTATTGTATTTCCTTGTTTGTTGGTAGGTTTTCGACCGATGTGTTCCTTGTTCCCTACACACACTTGACAAATTATTTCATCTATCACTCTGTTATAACTTCATAATTTGGGGGGCTCTCTGTTACACATTATTTTCTTCACCCTTATGACCCTTAATGATGTAAACCTATATGTTTCCTTCAGAGGGGGAAGTGGCCTGAATTCCTAAAGAAAGAAGGGAGAAGAACTTTTCCTGAGAGAATAAGTTGCATTTTCCTTTGTAAAAACCCTATTAAGGAAGATCGGCGTATGTTGCACTATATACAGGATGCGGCGATTCCTGATTGTCACACTCTTCTCTAAAGCTAGGCTATGACGTCATCGTAGGCTGCACTATACTTAGGGTGTGACGATTTTTGTATGTGAGAAAAATGAGCATCTTCTCGATGCTTCTAGAAAGAGAAGATTCTATGGTGAGGTGGCCTCCAAATGGTTTGGATCTTGCTCTCTTTCATGATTTAGTCAGATAATCCTAACCTCCTCACCTTATCCTCTTCAGCTTATAAAAGGAGAGGAGCTCTCATGGAGAAAGTTAGCTTTTGGAGTTAGTTTTAGAGCTTGGTTGGGTTTGAGTAATTTTTGTATCTTGGAGTTTTTGGGCCTATGTTGGCTTTGAGATTTGCTTTGTCAAGATATATCGTGAGTAACTTTCACATCTATAGTCTCATAATTCTTGGATTAGAAGTGTGTGGGAAGCAAGGAACTATTCGAAGGAACCTGACAATATCAAGGCATCTGGTTGTATCTTTCTTCCACATTATTTAATACACATATACTTTTGTTTCCTATATGAATGTTATTTGTTCATATTGTATGATTCCTTGATCACATACATAGTTTCATATCAAATAGGCTCTGTTATTCTTGTCTTCATTGGCTTGTGTTCTTTTGTAGATATTTCTCCTTAAGCCTTGTGACAGAGCTTGGATTGCATTGGCGAAGTCAGATCTTTGATATTTAAAAGGTATGTTCTAGATCCATTTCTAATTTGATAATTGAAAAATAAGGAAATAGTCGTGTACTATCTTGTTTTGTTCTAGTTTCATAGTGAAGCTATGGGGATTGATTTGTGTCTGCACTTAACAATTAGCACGATAACAGTGACCTAGAGAGAGGGGTGATTTTTTACCTGGTCTTTTTATCCTTCATCAACCAACTAGGTCATGGGATGTCTCCTTTGGAGTGAGTGTTTTATCCTCCTAAATATAAAGAGGCATCCTATTGGGGTGACAGTGATAGGACTACCTCTGTGTTACATCATTCTAGGCCTACTTTCCTTTAGGCTTTGGGAAAGTATAGATTTGCGATAAAAAATAGCATTACAATTCAAATTCAGTTGATATCAACTTGTCAATGGGATTTTTTATGGAAGAACTATGATAAGATGCTATTAAAATGTCTTAAGAAAAATGATACCAATAAAGTGTTGAAAGACTTACATGGTGCTCCAACATGTGGGTATTTCTCTAGAGATACCACCACTCACAAGTCTTAAGAGATATATACTATTAGCCTATGTTGTTTAAACATGTAAATGCACATGTTAGAAAATGTCATGTGCAAGTAAAGAAAAGAAAGTAGTGACACCTCTACAACCCATTGAAATAGATAAACTTTTTGAGCAATGGGGATTAGAATTCATAGGTAAGACTAGTCTTCACTATTCAAAGAAGTATAAATACATTCTAAATGTCGTAGACTACTTCACTTGATGAAAAGAGGTTGTTCCACTTACAAGCATGAATGATGAAATAGTAGTTTATTTGACTTGGAACAACATATCATTATGAGTTTTAATGTCTTAAATGTGTTAGTATTTGAAAATATTTCACATTTATCATTGATAGATTTCACTAAGTTTTCTTTAGAGAAAGAGATCATCTTACACCATTTAGCCAATTATTATTTGCAACAAAATAATGACATTGAATTGACGAATACAGACTTTATTTGAGTTATCAAGAAGATGGTGGATGACCATACTAGGGAATTGATACAATGCACTCTCAAACACATTATGGGTGGATCAAGTCACTCTAAGATAGCATTGGGAACATCACCATGCATTCTTGTCTATAGTAAAGAGGCAATTTTACCATTAAACATTTTCTTTCTCTCTTTGCATTCATCTCAAGTGTAAGTGGTAAGAACTCCTCCACAATAAAAAAATCAGTGACATTGAATTGACAAATAAAGACTTGATTTGAATTATCAAGAAGATGGTGGATGAGCATACTATGGAATTGATACAATTCACTCTCAAATACATTATGGGTGGATCAAGTCACTCGAAGATAGAATTGGGAACATCGCCATGCATTATGGTCTATAGTAAAGAGGCAATTTTACCATTAAACATTTTCTTTCCCTCTTTGCCTTCATCTCAAGTGTAAGTGCTAAGCACTCCTCCATAATGAAAAATCAAATTAATACTTTATTAAAGTTAGAAGAGGACACGAAGAAAGATAAGAATAAGTTCGTAGTTTACAAAAGGATTGTTAAAGTTCGGTTCAATAAGAATGCATCACTGAACAAATATATTGATTTGATGATCTCATCCTAAAATGGAATAAAATGAACGAGCCAAAGGGAAAGCACATGAAGTTTCAACGACTTTGGCTCAAACCTTTTTAGGTGGAAAAAATTATTGGCATTGGCACATATCAAATGTAAAATAGGGAAGGAAACATAGATATCCTTCTAACAACTTGTATTTCGGTGAACTTGCCCTTAAGGAAACTATCTTGTAAATTGTAGTTTCAATTTATTAATGCTCTAGAATGGGGAAGATATAGTTTGGGACCTATAGGGGGAACTTTGGGCTAGATAATAAAAATCGCAAGAGTAGACGATATTTGAAAAACCTCTAATTCAACTCAAAGAAGTGGAATTTTTGGGTCTCTAACCTCTAGAGCAATTGACCTAGAGATCATCATTTCATTCCATGCTTCAATAGTTTTCAAATTGTGGGTTTGTTTCAAACAAAGTTTCTATGTGAAAATTATGCCCCCATCAAGGTAATGATCCATTATTCATCATAAGTCCAAGTGGAAGCCACATCAACTCACCATGATTATAACACCCTTGAGGAGTTAGTAACATATAAGAATGTTGAAATGTTCAATAGTACTGAGAGGGGGGTGAATCAACACTTTATACTTTTATTACTTTTTATTCTGATATGATTTTAAAACATAGTTAGGATTTATACTTGCAGTCAGTTATACCATAAATGTACTCATCATAATCACATATAATATTCAACACATTTACAAATATAGAGGTGGAAACCTAGATTGTGAAGACCTTAAAAACATTTATAAATGGATATCAATTCATGTAGGAATAACTGTCAATGAGGACACCAATCCTCTTGAGCACCAACTCAATGAATTTAGGCACCAACCTAGAAGTAGATAAGCACACCAATCCTCTTGAGCACCAAATCAACGACTTCAGGCACCAACCTATTAATTGAGCACTGAATCAATCATTCCTTGCTCCACCTTGCCCCCCTTATTTTTGCATTTGTTCACTAAAACCATTGAGCTACATTTAGCTTATCCTTTTTAATCTAAAACACTCTTTCTGAAATCTCCAAAACAAAGTTGCTTCTGTACATAATTCTCATGACAAGATCATATCTTCTATAATGTATTCCTCTACATTCTTACCATCAAACAGAAAATCCTTCTACCAAGACAATGCTCCAACAAATAATTTCAAAATGTATATACAATAGAGAGATCCTTATGTTCACCAATTCATATTACAACAAGGATCATATTCAGGAAATTGCAATATCCAAATAAAGATGTCATCATTCAACCCCTCAATGAAGCTAGAATCATCATCACATCATTTGCAAAACATTCTTTTCATATTTCTGTAATAATCATATCCCTGCAAGTGCAATGTCCATAACTTAGGATAATATACTTACGCCTAGAGATGATCTTCAAGCAAGAACACCATTACACCATCGTAACCATGATTTTATTAAGTCACTATACACCTGCATCATCTCTCTGCATGTCCAATTGTATTAAATCAGATCCTCTTAAAGTCTTCTAAATTTCCCTCCCCTCCTGCACACACAAATATCTCATCAATATCAATTATATATATATATATATATATATATATATATATATATATATATATATATATAAATAATTTTATGTGGACCTATTTTATGTTAGGTGTGGACCCAAATGGTTCTTCGATCCAACTAGAGAATTCTCTGTCGTTGAAAATATTTGCACACAGTATAAGCCCTTGTGGCTTATTTTCCTTTGTTACTTGATTTAGCCCAATGGGTATAGATCAAGTGCATGGAACCATGATATTTATTGCGGGGGGCTAGTGCTAAAAAATGCTCAAAAATGAAAGTGCTCGAAATCCGACGAAACCAACACCATTGTGTCCATCTCGTCTTCCTGATTCCGGTGGTATATTTACTTTGTCAAACGGAGTCTGTATGGAGAAGATATCACATTCTATCCGAAAAGTCAAACAGGCAAAAAACAATTTGCTGACTATGCAGTCCGTACAGTCTATACGGATACTAACGTGGCATGTCCGTACGCTGACGTGGTAGGTCCATACAGACGACACGTGGCATGTCCATACAGACAACACGTGGAAAGTCCATACAAGGGACACGTGGCGGCTCCAGGTAGTGACACGTGGTAGGCAGATTTGGACTTTTGGGCGTACAGTTGGGCCAATCCCAAGGTGACACGTGTCACCACTGAAAGGGTGACACGTGGCATGGGTGCCGTCAGCAACTGACGTGGCAGGATGATCGAGACAGTATGACAATGACGTGGCAAGGTCGACTGGACAGTACGGAAGCTGACGTGGCGATTGACATGGCACGATTGACGAGGTAGTACGACAGTTGACATGGATGAATCATCGGTTGACACGTGGCATTCATCGGTTGGATGTAAAGGTGCCACGTGGCCCAGCCAAGGGCTGCCACATGGCACCCCGTAATTGGCTGTCAATTTTTGGTGTAAAAGTTATGGTTTGGACCGGATTCGAACCGGTGACCTCCTCCACCGGTGTAAGGTTTAACAATGGTCGCCCTACCAATGAGCCATTCATTGGTTCTTATTTGTTAAATGGATTCAACAATATTTAACTTTGTTGATTGTTTAAAATGGAAAGGGGGTCGGGCCGGGGCTTAGCCCCGACCCGCGGTTCCATTGTGTTGCCATGTGACCCATTGTAATGTTGCGAGTTTTATTACGGTTGGCGCGGGATTTGTGTTTAAAACCCGTGGTCTTATGTGTATGCCATATGACCATAGTCAGAGCCGAATGCAGCGGAGCGCGCGGGCTAGGGGCCAACGCTTAGCCTTTGGGCTAGAGCTTGGACCTATTAAGCCATGTGACCTTACCAAGAGGGGCGCGCGCCAAGGCTTGGGGGATAAAGCCTGTACTATAACTAAATTATAGTTTAACAAGTGGGTTTTTAACTGATTTTTGGTTTTTAAATGTAATTAAGCCATTTTTAATGTATTTTTGGGAGTTATTGGGTAGTTTTGGAGCCTAACTTCTTGGAGGAAGTTGGAGATGAGAAAATACCTTCCCAAATATATAAACAAGGCCTGTTTGAGGCCATGGAGATAGCTTTGAGGGCATTCAGAGAAGAATAATGCTGAGGAGAAGCCAAGCCAAAGCCAGTTTGAGGCAGAGAAGCTTTTGAGGAGGAGACACCGTCGGATCATTTCTGGGAGCTCTGAACGTCTGTTTTGCGTGCCGTTTTCTTTGCATGGTTCTAGAGATCTGGGCAAACATGACCAGATTAGTCTTGTAGCCATTTGGCATTGCTGCGATGTATTTTTGAGCTTTCGAACAGAAATAAAGAAGCCTCCCCCATAGAGAAAAGGCCCGGAGACGTAGGCAAAGTTGTGCCGAACTCCGTTATCAATCTGCATGTTATGGTTTGCTGTCTTTTATTGCATTTTAGATCTGCACATATGTATATGGCT
>JZKD02S2142556.1:410783-421825 GCA_000966675.3 Picea glauca
GCCGTTTGGAAGCTTTCCTTTATAGACCACACCATAACCTCCTTCTCCCAACCTTTCTGCAAAGTTGTTTGTGATCTTCTTGAGGCGAGACTGTGAATATCTGGTTGGCATTTCAATAGCATATTCCTTCAGGAATTTCTCCACCTTTGAAGTAGAGCTACAAGTTCGAGGAGGAGGAGGAGGAGGCTGCTTTCTCCTCTTCCAGTAAAACGTCGAGAACAGTATTAGTGCTATTACTGTCAACGCAGCTCCTGCAATGGAGCAGCCTGCGGTGGAACGAAGAGATTGATATCAATGGAATCTTCGTCCAACCCCTAAAGAGAATATTAATGGAAACAAAATGCAAATTGACTTTGGAGAAATCATATTTACCTATAATAATCGCCGACTTGTTTGGACCTCCTGTACCAAGGATCCACAGTTTGTGTAAGATAATGCATACTTGACAGATCGGGAAACACATATACATAACATGATTCAAAAGTGGTGGTAAAATGGAGCATCTAATATATGTTTACAGATTGATGTTTACAGATTGAGAGAATTCAAGCACTGAGCTTTGTCATCAAATTTGTGGAAGGCTGTCGGGAAACCTACCATTGCCGTGGCATTTGTCTGGATACGATTTCCCATGTGGGCAATAGCAAACAAACTGTTCGGAAGATTCTGAATTGTTATAACCACAAAACCCCTTACTACTGAAACAATCGTTACATCTTTGATCACTGTTCGGGTCGACCGACCATGTTATATCAAAAGCTAGTTTCCATTGGAAAATCTGAGTGGGGTTACTACTATAAACTGGTACTTGAAGATACGTTTTACAGAGGTCTGTGCCCACTGTGTCAAATTCTGGACTAAAACTGTAGTACCAACCATCACCGCATATACTTTCAGGCAATTTTTGTGCATAATGCGTGTCAACACCGTCTGCGCAGTTCCCCCAAACCGTCATACCAGTGTATCCAACGGCGACATGGAAAAGCTCAGAGCCATTCCACCACGGTTGAGTGTAATTACCATAAAGATTGCAGAGATTCTCGTTAACGATTGTCATGTTACGATTGCTGCTAGTATTGGCCAACATAAAGTGCTCCAATATGCGATATTCCTCTCCACTGATATTAAGCAGAAGATAATCGCCAACACAGTCAAGCTGAAAGGCAGGATGACCGCAGCCGCTACCCTTTTTCCCAAATGGATAGTCGAAATTAGATCCCCCACATTTATTAATCGAAGGACAGTCGTCCCATTGATTGCCGAGACATGATATTGAGGATATGCAGAGGAGGATGAGGAGGGTGCGTGCAATAAGGTGAAGGTAATGAGTGAAAGGCATTGAATTGGGAACAAGAATACGCGTTCTCCTGCTCTCAGATCAAAAGAAAAGGATCACTGACGAATTGAACTGGACACAGGAGAAGAATGACAACCAATTTAATGAGATGGGTTCTGGAGATAGAAATACATACATTAAGAATTGCAGAGTGGGCGTGAGGGAAACGGCATGGAATTGCAGCGCAGAAAACTCCAAAGTCAACACGCCACTTAGACTTTGCTTGACTTATTTACCGAGGGGAATCCGTAATTTCGTGGTTATTATATTTCCGGAAGTTTCGTTGTTGTTTCTTATGTCCATCGAAGACTAATTGAAGTCCATACGCCTTCTAGCATACGTCCATTCAAGAAAAACAGAGTGATTTAGACAAATATATCACCTCTATTTTTGGCATTCTTGATAGCTGTTACCGGTATATTTATGTTTTTAAATGAAAGTTTTGACCATGTATCTAATCTTATGTTACAAGACAAGTGGATGAAAGGTGTAATTTTCTAAAGTTAATTAAGGTATAATTTGTCTAACACTAATAACCACTAACGTGGTAGCATACCCCTCTATGGGCTAATGGTAATGTGAAAGTTATTTATCATTTTCTATGGAGAGAAATGATGGTGTGATGTAGAAATGTTTTGATAATATTATGAAGCCCATCAAATAACATTGCTTTTTCTCATCCATATTGTAGAGGATGTGGTCAGCATACATAATTGTATAACATTTATGAATCTCATTGTTAGAATGTTTAAAGGGAGATAAACATGAAATGCATTTCATTAATATGATACACGTATAAATATATGACGATGACCTTTGGATTCATCTTCCAAGAGGTCTCTTGAGGTCTCTTGGACTCTTGATGATTGTTTTCACTTGACTTTTCATATTCCAAGTGAATAATACAAAATATACTAATCCTAACTGATTAGGTTTCCAACATTCCCCCGCTTGATCTGAAGAGGTGTTTGTGAGTCCAAGAAGAGAGCTGAAATCTGGAAGTGATAGTTGCCAATGGTTGAATGTGCTCTCTGAATCTGGTGGTTTTGGGATGACCACAAACCCTGGAACTTGGCTCTAAGGCTTAATGGTTCCCAAAACATTTCCTAATTTAGCTAAAAGTTGATGTAATCTGCTAATTGGAACTCCTCTCGAATGAAGGTTTAAAAATGACCACAAACCATTGTCTAGCAGAAGTTGTAATTCTTCTACTAAATGAAGGTTTAAGGAAAACCACAAACCAATCTAGTGGTTTTGGGATGACCACAAACCAAATCACACTCGCTTGTTACTGCTCGATTGATGGGACTTCGAAACTTGAAGCTCGACTTTCAATCACTAATAGTATCCCCCTATCAAGTACAAGGTGAGAAGGTGCAAATCTTTCCACTGCAAGATGTGTCAATAATCAAGAATGAAATCTTCGGTATCACTGATATATCTTCTTGATTGTTGATGACCATAGCCAAGAAGTGATCCACCCATAGTAATTATCTACTCTTGCATATTTCTTGCATTTGGAACATCTGTCTGAAGGATGATTATGCTTTCCACAATGCTCACAAGGATGAAGATCAAAACGTTGATCTTCCATATGGCCAACTCGATGACAATGTTATCATTTAGGAATCTTCTCTTGAACTAGAGAAGGTAAATATAATCATTCTTGAAGGAATCCAACACTTTGGATTTGTATTGGTTTGTTATAATCCAGAATATGAAAGATAACTTCCTATTATATGCTTATTGTCTCTGATTTCTTCCCAAGTTTTGATGATTGTCTTGGAAAGAGAAAGTTGAACTTATTTATGCACAACTTAATCTTCATTTGCATGTGTATTTGAAGTTGTCTCACTGAGTTTCTTTTGCACTAGCTATTGATCTCGATCATCATCATCTTCTTCTTCTTTGAAAAAAAGTTTTCTCTGAAAAATGACTAGTTCAAAATGTTGATGATTCTTTCGTTGAATCTCATCATGAAGAAGCCAAGTATGAGTTTGAAGCAGTTCTACTTTGACTTGCAGAACTTGCAAACAAGTTAGAATAGATTGAAGAGTTGCTTTGTCAATTGTGATTGTATTGTCCACAAAAGAGAGTATTAGAGTATTCATTAACTCTAATAACTCATTAATTCGAGCCATCTAAAAATTGATTTAGACCTCAAAGGGTTTCTTGCAACTCCACCCTTTAAAAATCAGACTCTATAATGCAAACTCAACAAATGAAGGGTGTCAGCTTCTTTCGAAAATGCTTCCATTTACAATGTAATTCAACTTAATTTCAAAAAATGGTACAAGTAAACTTACAAAAAGACTACTTGCAAGTTACTTTGATTCTCTAGGGTTGAATGTGTTAACTCTTGTTCTCCAAAGAACCACTAATTAAGAAGATAACCAATATTTTTGCGCATTTAACTAATGCAACTCAGATACTATGTGAAATCAAACTACTTAGATTTTCGTGACATCCTACACTAGGTTATAAAATCTAATGATGACTTGAAACCTACATTTTATTAGTTCTTCGTGTACCGACTTCTTTGAGCATTAAAATACATACATCAACATCATGTTTTTCACAGAGTTTTGCAACATCTTCTATGCATTTTTCTCCACATTTGAGCACATATCATATTAGTATAGTGCAAATCTGAAATCTCTACTATGAATTTTCAACGATCATATTTCTTCAGTGGTTGGATTCAAGGTGATTCAAATGCCCCAATATTACTTAGTTGATATCATTATAGTTTGTAATGTTCCCAATTTTGGTTGTTGCTATGTTACATAGTGGGATGCTTGCCAAAGTAGCCAGATGGGGTTAACAACATGTTTCAGGGATATTTAGGGGTTTTATTGGGCCAAACTTGCATCGGTCATCATATTTCATCATCAATATCCATTCCACACAACTTGTCTTTGGTTCTGTTGCATTCCGACGATTTCCGTAATTTTGAGTTATTATGGGTCATATTTTAATTAAATTCACTAAGAAGGTCATATTGGGCATAATACTTGGAGAAACCTCTTAGTGTAATAACTCATTGGAATCGGGAGGAAGAGCACTGCAGGATAAGATGATGAGAAGTGACTTTCAGTGGCCGGAGAAGCCATAAGGATGGATAAATCACTTTTTAAAGGTAAAATGGTTAATTAATTAATAAAGTGATTTAATTAAGGAATAATAAAATACAGTAAAAGTCACTTGGAGAGAAAAGGTGAACATGGGGGATAAAAGAGCGATAGGGCCCTCTATTCTCTCATTATGTTGTTTGTCATTTTGATGTTTGACTTCTTGCTATAGAGCCCATGCACTTGGAGGTTTTGAGGGTTCTGACTGAACAAACCCTAGAGATCAACTCGATGGTGAAAGATCCCACCCAACCTGGTCCAATCTTGGTCACAGAGGTGAAATATTCCTCCCTCACTATTCTACATCAATTATCATTCAGTTACAGGTGTAGTTGAGGAAGCAGGGCACACTTCTGGTAGATTTTTGCAGAGCTGGGGCACACTGTCTCGAGTGAGGAGTTCGTGGAGGTTAGTAGACTTTAGATCTGAGAGAGATCTCCCTTCAATAGTCTTAGTTATTCCCAGGGTGCCTCTTTGCATCAGTATTCGTGCGTATTCTTCAGTCATTTCAGTCTAGATTCCTGAGGGGTGCATTTTCTCTTTAGGAGGGCACATTTGTCATATTGGATCTGTTTTTTTGGAGAGTGAGATCTCATGCAATAGCTAGGAGGATCACATAGAGGTTTTCCTATCTATCTATCTACAGTTTGGAATTATTTTCAGAGGTTTTGGAGGCCATCTTCAAGGAGGATGAAATCTTGGTCACCTACAACCAGTGAGGGCGCACTTTGCAGAGAAAAGATATCAATGACAACCAAAGTAAATATTGGATCACTTGTATTCAACTTGGAGGACGATTGGGGGTTCCTTCCTTCATCATTTCATTTTATTTTGGAGGCACTTTCAGCCACACACCTTATTCTTCTACATGTATTCCAGATCTTCCCCATTTGGTATGAGGTTAGCTATATTATAATAAATAAAATCAGTTATGAGTTTGTGGCCATTTCTTATGCTATATCTATTGTCTTTATTGTTGTTATTTGGCATCTCTATCATCAACAATTTATGTATGTAATAAACCATGATCAAACTCAATAACATGACAAACATGCCAAATGTTTGACAAAATGTTTCAATGAGTTTTGCAGTCATAATTATAATAACAAGCTAAATAACCAAAAAACAGACATATTGGGAGCTATAAAAATGTTGCAAACCATCTCCATTGGTCACCAAAACACATCAATAACCTATCCTAAAGTTGGGGCACCTAAAGTAAGGCATTTGGTTAAGGAAATAGGTCCTACTGTCAAAGTGTTTGACGGAAGCTCTCAATCACATAAATTTGATTTTTATATTAGATTTGGTTGGGAACATTACATAGGTTTAGATCTATTTTGGACCTAAGACCACAAAATTGAGTTTTAATTTATGAGTGAGCAATAGCGAAGCCAGGACTATGAAATAAGCACATGGATTTTTGCATCTTGCCCAAAGATATGAACAACATTTCATTGAATAACTAGCTCATATAACACTCAAATCAAATGCCTAACCAGTGGCTGCTTTGTAGCAAAAGTGTGACTTGTAAGCCTTAGTAGTGGAAGATGATTGTGATGTTACCACTAGTGTATTATCTTCGGTATCCTTCTTAGTAGCTCTAGTATTTGTTGTATCAATTTTATTGCCATTGCATACGTTTCTAGAAAAGAACCTTTATTAAATAAATTCAAGGTTGGTTATGTATCTTGTTGGTGTGTGGTTATAAGACCTGAGGTCCAGTTTATTCAACCAACAAAACCCTTCAGATACCAACCCTTTTGGCATAACCTCGATGCAAGTGAAGTCTCACCTAAGGTATCTATTGGGGCTACATGAACCAAGTTTCTGTAGGGACGAGGGGATGTGAGGCTATCATCATATCCATTACTATTTATCCACCCTGTGCGCAATATATTTATTCATATCCTTTGATTAGATAACAAACTCTATTGTGAAAAAACCTTATAACATAGATTGCAACATAAGAAACCCACCGTATCATTCATTATTACTATGCATCAATCATATAGTAAACAGATCTATACTAATCATTCATAAACATAACATCCATGAACAACCACATCAAAGGATACATTCAAAAACAAAATTTAACGTGGTCCACCCAATCCTTGGGCTACATCCACAATGACTAGCTTCTATATTAGTCTTCATGAAATCACCATCTCATGCCACACATTGTGCTTACAATAGATATAACATATCATACTATCCGAACTTGCCTAGCCGCTCTGTAATGCATGCCTCTCTCTCTCTCTGCAAATTCTCTCCAAAACCCTTAGTAAGGATTGTCACTCATACACAACCTAATCTCTTACTCTCAACAACCTATTCTTCCCCAACCTATTACATATTTATACATAGAGTTAGGGCTTGAAACCCCAATAGTTTATCCCAAAACCCTAATATGTCCTAGTTGTTTTCCTTCTTTTTCTCCAGCATGATGCTTTTCTGCCAACATGCTACTTTTCCTTCCTTTACGCCTGGATGTTATTTTTTCTTCCTTCTTTTGTGCCTGCTCTGAATTCTACTTTGACCCCGCAAACTACTCCCTTTTCTTCTTTTGCGCGTGCTCTTCAAAACTTAGTTTTTCAAAATTCTTGTCCAACAGGCCCCCAACACTCACCTATGGCTCATCCTGAGCCATTTAAGCCTATTGTATCACTCCCTTCCATGCCTCCATGAAATTTTGGAGGGTTTCTCTTGCTATAGCGACTTCCTTCTTTACCTCGGCTTCTTTCTCCATAATCTCCTCTACTACCTGTGTAGTTAGGGTCGTGAGCTTCTCCTCACTGTCTTGTACTGCTTTCTTCACCGTGCCTTGCATAGTTGCTAGTGCCCCTATGACCCTGAGTGCTTCATCCTACAGGGGTACCAACGTTGTGCGAGAGTCTTCTTCTCTTCCATTAGTTGTTATATCTCATTGTATGACTACCTATTCGCTAGGATGGAAACTATGCGCTCAGATGGTGGCAGCGTGCTTATATTTCCCGTGGCCTTCTGTGCCTTCTCCTATGCATTCCTTAATATTTCCTCGACGATATTCATCTTCAGATCCTTCATCAAATTTTTCCAAAGTTGTATGCTTTCTTCGCATAACTTCACGCACTCCTCATCCAGACTCTTAATGCTTTCCACTGAGCTTATGGTTGTTCTTTTTCTTTGTTCCTTCTCCTCAGGTGGTTTCCCTGGTGTATTTTTCTCTTCGAACTCTCTGATTCTAGTGCAGAAGACTTGATCGACTTCACTGATTTTGGATACATGTTCCTCCAGTGTGGCTTCTACCACCATCGACACCTTTGGAATATCCTTATATAGTTTATGGAAGGCTTGTTATATCCACTTTGCCTGTTTCTTGACCTCATCCTTCTCTTTCATTATCCTCTCTTCCTTTTGCATAGCCTTGTCCTTCTCCTGCAAAACTATTATATAATCCTTCTACAGTTCTTCTTTATCTGGCATTACCTTATCCAACTCCTTCGATGTTGACTTTGTGCAGAACTGTATTTCCTGCACAATACCTTTCTGTAAACCTTGTAGTGCTTCTATGGGCATATGTGAAATGAATAAGCCCAGGTGAATTAATATTTGTTCCTACTCCTGCATCTCTAGCATGGGGAACTCAAGTGCATCTGGCGAGATCTTCAAAACTCTATGTGCTACTACTATCTCTGACAAGTAAGAAGTGGTGGCCCCTACTTCCCCAGTCACGCTTGTTTTTGGTCCTTCACTAGATCTTCACTCTGGTGCTCTCCTTACTTCCTGCCAGATCTGTTGCAATGTCGTTAATTGTTCCTGCACCTTCTGGTGCAATTCTTCATGTTTCTGCGACATTTGTTGAGTTTCCTCTTCTACGACATCCCTCACTTGGTAGCCAATCCTGTCAATATCATCGTCTGTCAAAGTGTAGATAGATGGCTCTTTATGGGATTTCATCTTCTTCCACGCAGATGTTGTTGTCCCCTTATCCTGGTCTTTCCTCTTGTGCCTTGCTTTTGATATTTCCTTCTATGCATCCCATGCATCATTTCCTTGTCCACTTCCTTGACCATTGCCTTGGTCTTCTTCTTCATTGTCAGGGTTCTTCGTCTCTGTTTCATTTGCAAGAACCTTCCAGTCTGGGTCCCAATCCTCCATAATCAGTTGGATGTCTTTGTTAGCACAAGGGCAGACCTAGGGTTCAGCTCCAAGAGCGCACCAAGAATCCCTAACTATTGGCCCTTTCGGCTACACCTACGAAGAAGATGCAGTCTCACCCGAAGCGGCTATGGGGGAGTTGCAGGACAGAGATGTCTACAACCAAGGGAACTATCAAGTGGATGCCACACTAGAACAATACAACATGCATATATCACTTATCAGCTTAGATCTATTCCACACATCTATCAGATCTACCATAGTAATGCACTAACAATATATCAATCCAAAAGAACATAGCATCAATCACACACACAAGACAAGATATATGTGGTTCACCCTCTCTCTAGGGCTACGTCCATAGAACTGTGCTTTATAATGTATTTAAGATGAAGCATATAGTTCTTGTCTTCGCTCTTAGCTAGCATATCTTCTTTCTTCTCCTCTCTATCTCTCCCCTCCCTACACACCCAGCTACAGGGTTGATCTTCGCACCCAGCTGAAGATCTTACAATACCAGAAGGCTCTCGTACTCAACACTTCTCTCTCACACACAATAGTCCTTACTTGATCACACAATCGTAATGAAATCTCAACCAACCTAGTACCAAACCATCCCAGGTCCTCTATACCTCTATTAATACATTACAAACACTCACTGACATCCTTAGGCCAATACCTAGGTGTCAAAACCCTAGATACATAAACCCTAGGTGTCTAAAACTGACGCAGCCGCACCCACAGGCATGCCCTCTCACACATGATCTTCTCTTCAGTCGACCCGAAGAACGTCAAGGTTCTTCTATTTCCCTGTCGGGAAATTTGCTCCCACAGATCTCTTCTCTGCGATCCCCTTTTCTTATTTATCGGGGAATCGGAACTCATGACTTCGCAAGTCCAATGGTCGAGCGCTACACTCTTGAATCCCTGAGATTCGATACCTTAGTCAACACTGACCCTTCTCCTTACCCTGTTGGAAATTTCCTTATCGCAATTTCGGTACTCGCGATACCAAGCAACTCATCTTACCGACTCCCGATGCCCGATACACCGAAACTCCGACACACACGTGCGAGTTGACTTTTCCACTCCCGTCACTTCTATCGGGATTTCAGACTTCGTGGGATCGCGAATCCTAATGCCCAATGTTTCGGGACTTTACTTTTCCTGAACTCCAATACTGTGTACCACCTATCTTCCACTAATTCCGGTGGTCCCACACCATTTACGTCACCGTCAGGATATTGCGTTTCGCGATTCCAAGTTGCAAGAGTATCTTGTATCCGGAATCTCCGATGCTCCGAACCCCGACTTCTTTGAATCTCCTGACATGCATCCCAAATGATGGATGGTTCTGGGCTCGTTGGGATATCATGGATCACGATATCACAATTCCCGTTGCAAAAATTTGGAGCTTCGACTCACGAAAACCCGATCCACGATATGCGTGTGAATCCAACGACCCTCGTGGTCCCTGATCAATGGCTCTGCCTCTCCTGAGCTTAGAACCTTTTGGAAATACACCACAGTATCTCCCCAGCACATCTACAAGATATGATGACCCACGGAAATTCGTGGATTCTCCTCAGAGAATACCGATCGTCCGTTCCTTCCTGATGAATTCTGCGAATTGAATCAGTACTTCCTCCATGAAGACTGGTTCACCTGTGCGCAAACTTGCAGCGCCTGCTTAAACACTTCAAGAAAAACTTTTGTGTGCAATCCTTCGACGAATTTAAGGACCCATCCTTCCTGAGCTTTCCATGACTTTCAAGTCCTCAGAAAGAAACTTTGCACGCACTCCTTGTGACAAATCTTCAACCACGTCTAAGTGTTGAAGCCCCTCAATTTTGCACACTCCCGCGGCAGCAGTCCTTCAAAGCTCCACTCAGGCTGCAACCCTGAGACTTTTACCCGGCCTGTGCACTCCTTGCATGGCTCCTGTGCCAAACTACACCTTTTGGATGAATGAGAACAAAAGTTATCTCTATTTGAACCCTCTATCAACGCACTCCTTGCGGACAATTCGACTACACTCCTTGCAGGAATCTCTGGCTCAAATAGAGAAACAATTGAAACTCATTCCTTCACCCTCTCAGACTTCAATTCAACCATGAAATCATATACACAGCATATAAAAGAAAATGTATAACAGGAAGCAAACATTCATGAGCATATCAACATCAAACACACAGAGAACAACACAAACCATGAATTTGAATCAGAACTCTTCTATTAATTCAAATGTATGTACATGGGTGTTCTTACACAGCTCTCTGCTTCTTCTTGATCCAAATGCTTATGAATTCTCTATCTATTCCTGAATTATGTTACAATGCACAATGAGGGTGTCTATATCCCGTTTCCCTCTTGCGCTCTACAACTGTCTAGTCTAGAATTAAATTCTATCTACTTTACATTAACTATTTTAAATG
>JZKD02S2142556.1:443673-479824 GCA_000966675.3 Picea glauca
TTCTTTTTCCAAAATTATTGAAAAGAACAAAAAAATCAAATATACCCCAAAAAGAGGATGGGAAAAGTATTTTCTTTATTGGCAGCATAATGAGTCGCCCTTGGATAAAGCACATATGTCCGTTTGTTCATCAAACTATGGGATGTAGTACGACCTTAGGAAGCTTTTCTCGCTATATAGAGTTGTGTCCTCCACCGTTTGGTTATTCTTCCAAACATATGGAGATTTTGCGTTGCCTCCTGCTTCGTAGACTTATGATTAACATATATGCTGCATGAGTCTCATCACTTGTCATGCTATTGTCCAAGGGAAGTTTGTCACTAAGCCTGATTTGGCCCCTCTGCAATATGTCTCTTTTCCGCATACCCGGCCATCCTGAACGTCCAATCAAGTCCTTGTTCGAAATCATTGAAGCCTTCAGTCCGATCATCAAGATTATCAAGTCCATGACCGACAAGCCGTCGAAGACCTCTAGGTAGTGCAGTCGTACACTCATATTACACTCCTACCCGAGTTTTAGAAGATTTTGAAGTTGTTGCTTGAGCTCTGAAGTCCAACCATCAGGCCGAATCAACTTCTGGAAGATGGATACTCTATATGTATATCTTTCTGATTTCGATATGTAGCTCCGCTGTGTATTATTCGCGGCTACTTTTTATAGTTATTTGACATGGATCTACAGTGTATTTGATTGGTAGCCATGGTTCTATTTTATCCCGAGCATGGGTATGCCCACCTCGGTGAGACATTTGTTATTTTGCAGACGACACCTCCTGGTTCCTGATCCTTGGGCTCAATCGTTCGGCACATCAGTAAAGATTGGTAATGTATTTCGGCCATCAGATGCTCTTCTGACCTCACACATTAGGGGGCAGCTGTTATAACCCTAAATTGTACCACACATGCTTACTTGGCATCAGGCCAACTCATATCCCTTCTTGGCCAAAAATCTGCTGAACAACTCTTTGAAAATCCTCTTGTGTAAAGGCCCACGCACCCTAACCCATTACTGAACGCGTGTACACACTGGATGACTCACAACAGCCCGCGTGTACCTACCAAAGCACGAAAAAAGGAAAGTTGCCGATGAAACAAAAAGCTATGGGTCAATTAAATGAAACTCCCGGCCATGCATGGCCGAGGGTTCGTTCAAAACCCTAGCTCCTTCTAGCCTATAAAAGAAGGGGTAGAGGTACCATTTGGAGGAGGAAAAAATATAGCGAAGAAACTATGCCCATTTACGTATTCCATTGTCCCAACCCTTTATCCTTTCCTCATGCCAAAGGAGATTTAATGCAAAGCAGTTGAAGGACAGAAGAAGAGGAGCCCAAGATCAGGTTCAAGGAGCGGTGGCCGGTCTTATCTTTTGTAAGTTGATTCACTTTACGTAATAAAAAGAATGATTTTCTCGTCCCAATTCATGAGCTGTCTATGATTCGATTGGTTTATGTTTGATTTCTAACCCTTGAGTATAGAAGTAGCATGCATGCATAGTTGTTGTTCGTCTTGAGTGCAGGTCATCTTTGGAAGGAGCAGCGCAAACAAGTAATCAAGCACAACGGAGGATCTACATAGAACACTGGTAATAAGGTAGGTGGTCCTTTTCCATGCATTTACTAAGAAAAAGGGGTTTAAATCTTGGGATGTAGGTAAAAAAGTAGTTTCTATTCGGTCAAATCTGCATGCAAAGTCAAACCCTAATTTTCTTGTTCGTAGGGTGTTTTTCCCAACAACACTTGTACCAAACCATCCCAGGTCCTCTAGACCTCTATTTATACATTACAAACACTCACTGACATCCTTAGGTTGAGACCTAGGTGTAAAAACCCTAGATACCAAAACCCTAGGTGTCTAAAACCCTAGGTCAACTTGACCCACATTTCCAAAGCTTCGTCAGCCTATCTTTCCTTCCTTCTCATGTGGTGCTCCAAAGTATCCAATGGTGGATTTTTCTGCTTGCTGACTTGTCCACGATCCTTCTTTCTTGTTGATCTGTCGTCCTTGATCTCCTTGTTCAACGACTTGCTTCCTTTTACTTTGCTCCATCTTTTCTTCTCTTTTGCTCACTTCGACCCAGTAACAGTCACTGTGTCTTCCGCGCAGTTCACATTATGCCTTTTCTTCCTTGAGGTTCACTTATTTCCATAACCAAGGGCCAAAAATATTCCTCTATGATTTTGTACTTTGTCTGGGCCCATTCTTCTCTTAGGAATTTTTTTGCTGGTACGTAGATGTGATGACAATCTTCTTTAAATCACACAATCGGTATGTACGCCTCTACAAGTTGTGGCTAAATTAATGGTGTATTATGTATACACCTCCTAATCCTTTTGTTGTACAAAAAGAATTCAATGTTGGTGTCTATTTGTCTTCTCTTGTTTTTCGTGTACCAGAATTTCTAATACTTGGCGGCCAAGCATGACTTACCTCTTAGACCTAGAAACTACACATCCTTTGGTTCATTCCATGCTATGGACACAATTAGAATTAATAACCAGGAATAGTGGAATTCAATGCCTCTGTCTTGTGTTTCCGTGTAATCGATGAGGAGTTGGTTAAGTAAAAACGGTGCCCATCTCATCGATACCCCTTCTACACACTTCTCAGCCACAACTATCACACCTACAAGCTCTTGGTATCTCCTGCACTTTATCAACAACTTGCACACCAATGCTTGCATCAAATTTCTTATTGTTGGGTCACAAATACTTGGTACGTCTAACCTGCACACTCCTCTAACTATGTGGAATTTATCCCTCAAGGCCTTTGATAGAGCCCTTTCATTCTTCTTGTCTACAAACAACAAGGTGGGATATTCCCCATGTGACGGTAAGCCTATGATTTGGGCAATGAGATCTATGTCTATAGAAATTGGCTTATCCAACCATAAGTAACTACCATGCACAAATGTTAACAACATCTTGACACATGCATTCACTTATTGGCTCCTGCCAAAGTATGGAATTTCAAACAAATTTAGTATGCCATCTCATTCCAACCATCTAGCCCATACCTTTGGCACATGTATAGTTTAGCTCATCACTGGATCTATTTTCAGTTTCAAATATTCGCTCGGCGCAAGTTCAGTGAACTTCATTGTGTATGTGATATCGTGGTCAACATATTTAAGTTGCAACACCTTACCTAACATATCCTCATCAATGATGATGCCATATGGAATGTCGGGCGTCACCAATGGATACTTGGCATCCTTCTTCAACGTCACTAGTTTTGCATCATCCTTCCTCCACATAATGTAGTCCCTAGTAAACCTTGGCTCTGATGATGATGCTCCCAGAGTCTCCTCAACCTCTGGTGCTGTTGTTTATGCTATCGTTCAGGATTTCTTTGGTGTGGATGTTGCTACCTTTTGTGGTGCCATCTCTGTAATCTGGTTACTAGCAATAACTTCTTTGGCTCTATGGTTTTTCTCAGACTTTGCAACATTGTTCCCGACTCTCTATTACTTTGCATGCAACTTCAACTAACAATGACCAATTTTTGTTGACCCTCTACGGATTTTGTGCCCCTTCGCCAGTTGTCCCTATACCTTACTTTTTGTATTAATTGTCTAATCCCTTAGTACTTTTCATTCAATACTTACTTTAAAGATGCATTAATTCCAAATCCTTCACTAGATTTTTGCCTCCATTTTCCAGGCTGTCACGATCTCCATCAGATTTTTCCATTTATGATGATGCGTCTCCATGTTGTGTTGTCATAATGTTTTTTGAACCATCATTTTTTCTCTTTAATGTTGTTTAAAAATATTTATTTTCCCTCATCTGCGCATCTTTTTTGGCTTACCCGTTCATTTACTGCACAGGTTGTGCTTCTGCGTGTAATTCACTTCTTATGTGCAATTTCTTCTATCTGTGCAACATTCCCTCCTTCTGTGCACTTACTCTTGTTGAAACTTACTTACTTTTTGTTGTTTTACCTTTGTTTTTTTTTCTCCCACTTTTTCTTTCTTTTCCTTTTTCTTTTTCCTGCTATAATAAACTACTACAATACAAAGTTTTTTTTGCAAGTCAGAATATTGTGCGAGCGGGTGACCATCCCTATAGAGTTTCAATTGACTTCCATTCACCAATCCTCCCAAGAATTCACCATTCAATGTTTCTAGCTACACAACACCTGCTTCTATCACATACTTGATCACGTATGGACCTAACCAATGCATCCTAAATTTCCTGGGGTGTTGCCTGAACTTGTTGTCACATAAAAACACTAAGTCTCCCACTTGAAACCTTTTCAATTTAATATTCCTATCATTCCATGCTTTCTCTCTTTCCTTCTGGACTTGCTGATGGAATCCTGTGACAAATCAGTCTTCCTTGAGTTGTAACAATTGTGCCAATATTTCCTCTTCTGCGCCAGAGTCCGAAAGATCTGTAATCACTGCAATGCATAGGTTCAACACAATAAATTCCATAGGAATTACTACTTCTTGCCCATATACCAACCTAAAATGTGTCTGCCATATCAATGTTTTTATTGTAGTCCTATATTCCCATAATATTGCAGGGATCCCTAAGTCCCAATCATCCTTTCCTACATTGCAAATATTGGTCAAAGCATTCTCTAAAATTTTATTGAGGGATTCTACTATCCCATTTGCATGAGGGTAATATGGCATGCTCCCCTGGTGGTGAATTTGGAACTCCTCAGTCAATGTTTCAATCGTCTTATTCAGGAAGTGTGTTCCTTGATCAATCAATAGAGTGTGCGGGAATTAAAATCTTGTAATGACAATCTCAAACAAAAATCACGCAACAGTCTATGTGCTGTAGTCTGTGACTGGTGTTGCTTCTGCCCATGTGGTCAAATACTCTGTGGCAGTGATTATATACCTAGCTCCTGATCTTCTAGTTGATGGATTGATCGTTCCAACGAAGTATTTTTCCCATTTCTCAAAATCCTACAGTGTAACTTGTGGATGCAATGGAATCTCATCCCTTCTGGATGGCTTTCCAACCCTTACAAAAACATCACATGCCTAAAAAATATTACTTAGCATCCTTGTGAAGTGTGAGCCACTAGATCCATGCACACAAAATATTTTGCGTAGTCGCTTTACCTACGCAGTTTCCTCCTGCAGTACCTTCGCATGCTTCCGATAGTATCATTTTCCTTTCATGCTCTAACACACATAATCTTAATGTCCCATCTACACCTAACTTGTATAGGTTCCCTACAATTAAATGATAGTTCGTTGCCTTAATCACCAACAATTTCTTTTGTGCAACTTTCATGTTCAATGGATCCATTCATGTACTTAAGAATTGTACAATGTCTACAAAGTAGTCATCCACCATTTTAAATGAAAATAAATGCACATTTGGTAAACTATCATCTAGGTTCCCTGCATCCTCGTGTGATAGAATGCACGATAAGTGATCTGGTCCTACATTCAATTTACTTGGATTAATGATGAATTTAAAGTCATACTCTTGGAACAATAGAAACCATCTGCAAATTCTCCCCCTTAACACTGTCTTGTTCACTAAGTATCTTAGTACATAATGGTCTGTATACATCTTGAAATGAGAACCCAACAAATAATGTCTAAACTTTTGCAGCGCCATACACCATTGCTAATACCTCTTGTTATGTCTTAGTGTAGTTATTTTCTGTGATCGACAACTCTTTACTTGCAAATGCAATTGGATGGTGTAACTCTCCTTCTCCTAGATGAGATAATACAATGCCCAAAGCTATGGATGATGCATCCACATTAACATGAAATTGTTTCTTCCAATCCGAGAATATCAAAATTGGCTCAGTCACTAACTTCTACTTCAATGTGTCCAATCCTTTCTGCTTGTTCATTCCACTGAAATTTAGCTTATTGCTTCAAAAACATCTCCATGGGTGCTATAATTTTCACATATCCCTTGATGAACTTCCTGTAATATCCTATATGGCCCAAGGTTTCTCTTAACCGTATCACTGATGTAGGTGGTTGTAAGTCCAAAATCACTGCAATCTTGCTAGGATCCACTAGTAAACCTTGCTTACATACCACATGGCCCAACAAAATTCCAAAAGTCACATAGAAAATACATTTCTTCAAGTTCAATGAAATTTGAAATTGTCTACACCTATCCGACATTAATCTTAGTACTTCTATGTAATTCTTCAAGAGACTAAACATACTCCAATCATATAAATAAACTTCAAGGAACTTATGGATAAATTCTTTAAAGGTTGCAACCACTACTCTTGAGAAAATTGCAGGTGCATTCGTCATCCCAAAAGGCATCACTGTGTACTAGTAGCTTTCCCACTCCATTGTAAAAATAGTCTTATATCTATCTTCATGCACAATATTTATCTGATGATATCCTAAGAATCCATCCATGAATGAATAGGCCTCCTTCTCCCCTACATTCTCTAGAACTTCATCTGTAAATTGTGTCGGAAATGGATCATGTAGACATGCATCATTTATCTTTCTTAGGTCTACACAGATTCTGATTCCCCTTATTTTCTTATCTTGTACTACCACTAGACTTATCCATTATGATTCCACCATTGGTTCAATAATTCCCACTTCTAACATTCTATCTATATTTTCCTTTACCTTTTCTTTATACTTTGGATTTAGTCTACATGGTCTCTATCTTACTGGCTTAGCATCTGGTTTCAAAGGGATCTTCATTTATCCTAGCTCACCAACTATCCCTTTCATTTATGAAAACGCGGTTGGGAATAGATCTTGATACTCACATAGTAAGTCTACAATTTTCTCCACAATTTCATTCCAGTAGTATCTTATCTGTGCAAAATTTGGATTCTCTTTTGTCTCAATATTTACCTTATGCATCCTTAGTGGTTGTGCATACACATCAGATTCAAGCTCTGAACCTTCCACTGCGTGTTTCCCCTCAGTTTCATGTATTTGCATATTTCTTGGATCTTCCTTGTCTTGATCTTCTTGAGCCACATTATAACATTCCAGTTGTTCATGAAATGTCATAGAAGTTCTATGCATACTACATAGAGGTACTACATCCATCCATCCATCTAAAAAAACCCTGGTTCTAATGGCCTATAAGGATGCATATACCAATGTTGATTCATCTTCAAAAGTAAATGTTATCTTAAAACTTTGAGTTAGCTCATCCCAATCCACGGTTTCTCTGCTCATTTCTAGTTCTAAGTACCAATTATTGGGGATCATATCCAATGTATGTATGAACTTATGCACCCATTTCTTCTTTGGTATCGAACTCCATATCTTTCTGCATTGTGCAATATGATTTGCTGGGTCACTTACTCTTGTATATTTCAGTGCAGTATACTCAACCTCAGTACCAAATATAGCTTGCATTAATCTCTTACATTGTGACCAATCTTCTATTCCTTCTTTATGTGAAGCCCACCATATGGATGGAGTGGCTTTCAAGATAAGATCTAATGCCAACGATATTTGTTGTTTAGGCATCTACAACTCAAGCACCTTTAAAAAATAACTTATATCAGTCAAACCATCATACTTGGGTGGGTCACATAACTTCATTCCAATCTAGTGCATTGATAGAGTAATGTAGGAACATAGTTTGGTTAATACTTCATGCATCATTTTCTACCAATGTTCCATTCCTTCCTCTGAATATGACGCACATGAGCTAATGCTTCTCCAACTTAGGGCATCATCTACACTCGGATTAACATAGTCATCAATTCATGCAGTCATATTATATAGGTTATCAATTCCGTTCCCTTTAGTTGGTTTGATATACCTCTTTCCTTACGTCAAATCCAATGGTGCAATAACCTTCAAGTCCCCTACTTGAAAGATCATTTCCATTTTCTTCAGATTAATAATTTCATGGTTGTCAAAGGCCCATTCAAGCCCCATTAGCATTGGGTATGGTTGACTATTATCCATAATCTCAATGAATTCAAAATATACTACACTACGAACTCCATCTATATTCACAGGTACCCTTAACAACCGACCAATTGGTACTATCTTGTGTTGGTTTTCCAATCTTAACTGGATGAGAGACCAAATCAACTTCATATTTCCCATCATTTTCCATGTTTTCTTTGGAAAAACATTTACATAAGAACCCAAGTCTAAAATGACCTAGTCCATGTCATAATCCCAAATATGCACACTTAATTTGAACTCAATGCTCATCCTCTTTTTGCGCAGTACCTGATTCACTAGCCTCTATGCGGTATCAAATTCCCTTTCTTGTGCACAATGATCAATCAGTCTATGAAATGTATTCAATGCAGTTTAATCTTTCATCAATACTAAACAACTTTTCATAAATTATTTCAAAGGAATTACCTTTTTAAGGGGATTTTCTAGGGTAGTACGATCATAGATCAAAGGCATGTCAACCATAGGGGTTGTAATTGATGTTGATGCTATCCAATCCGGTCCTAGTATCTCATTCCTTTTCTTCTGATATGTCCCTTTTTCTCACTGTGGGTCAAATGTCGACATAGATCTTATTGATTTACTCACCCATTACTCACTTTTCCTCCTTCCATTTGTCGCGTCAGCTCCTATATTAGATCCTCGGCATGTGACAACTACTATTTTGGGTCCTTCATCACATATCTCTACTAATATATTATGTACACTCTTATTCAGTTTCTGGTTTTGATTCCCTCTTTCCTTCCACTTCGCAAGTAATTGAGGACAATATTCTATCGCATGATCCAGTACTCTACATTACATGCAGGTTGTACAAGGATTTGGGTAGTCACAAGCTAAGTGTCTCGGTTGATTACAATTGTAGTAGATTATTGATCCTCTAGCTCCTCTGGAAAACAAATTTCTGCCTCGACCTTTGCCAAATCCTCCTCAACTTCTTGGATTAAATCCTCTTTGATTATTAAACTATGAAATACCTTCTTCTATCATGGAATTTTCCTTCTGAATTATATACACATATGAAGTGTGCTCTCTCATCAATCAAATGCATGACAATCCTTCTCTTCATTCCCTACTGACTTGCAAAAGTTACAAAATATGTTTCTAGGCATACTCTGGTATTTCTGCAGTAATAGAAAATTAGGTGGATGATGTCCCCATCTCTTACATATTTTGCAGTACCCCCCTCTTGTTAATGGGTTCAATGCTCCAGTTGCCAAATACTGCACGAATCTTGGACATTCATCCTTATGGTGGCCTTCATTCCTACATGTGACAACAAACTTGTTCCCGCTTCTCCTTTCCTTTCATCACTTCTACCAATTGAATGTTCAAGGAAGCTAACTGGATCTGGACTTGAGACATACCCCCACCATATCCTATAGGATATTCTTCCAACTTCATTGCAATCTCCAAAGCTTCAGGCTACGATGCAACCTTCTGTTGTATCAACGGGAAACAAATGTGTGGCAATAGTCCCGCAATTAACCATTCTCTATGTTATTGATCAGGAATTTGAAATGTCAATCTACCCATCAAATCCTTTGATCATAATTCACACTGGCTTAGTATGCACTTATTTGATTTCCTTCAGTTCTGTGATGTACTAAAAATCAGACTTTGGCTTCTTAAGCTCTTTCAATAATGCTTGTCAAATTTTTGCTAGTGTCCTAGCTTGACCTACTAGTGTAGTACTCTACAGTTTCATGTACCATACTAATGCAAGGCCTCTAAAATTTGTTTCCAACAAATTAATATTTTTGGCCTCATCCTGGACATTCTTCACAGATCAAATTGTCTCACATACAATAGATGTTGTTCTGGGTCCTCCGATCCAACTCCCTGGAACTCAAGCATTCTCAATGTATTGTCTAACCTTGCTATGGTATTTTACGTAGTACCTCTTCCTATTGATGTTGAATGACTCTGACTTGATGTATTACTTCTACTTCTATGGCTACCGATGTTCTATATTCCTCTGCTAATTATAAGTGTTTTAAAAAAATCCTCAAATGTTATCTATATCTAGGTGACACACACAGGATCGTGGAATCGACACATGATCCATCCTGAGTAGGAATTAACGACTCTTCTATTATAGGACTAAAATGATAATCATCTTCCTCTCCTTCCGTGTGAAATATTTTTATGATATGGACTATTGCATAGGGTACTCTACTCTCATACTCACTACGCGAATCTCATTTCTCATCCCCAGTATTCAACCTCTTGTACCTTCTTCCACTATGAAGTACCTCAAATTCATCTTCTTCTTCTAGTATACCTTCCTCTTTTCTCGGCATCCTCAGTCCCTCCTTTCCTTAGTAATTTATTTCCTCATTCCTTCCTACCTTTAGACTATCCCTTGGTCATCCCCCAATTCCCCTATGTGCATGAAGCCCCTTACCATGCAGATTGCATTGTCATCACACATTTGTCGCACAACAACATATTTATCCAGGTACCCAATTGTTTCATAAACCTTCCGCATAGACCCTTAAAGAAATCCCTCTCTGCAACACTATATGATTGGGTATGATCTAATGCAAATTCAATAATATAATCCCTTAGTATGTTACTCAACCATAAATTGACTACACAAGAAGTAGTATTACTTACATAATTTATTTTTCTTACCAACTTAGGGGTCTAGTTCCTCGGGGTTGAATTTCAGTATCTTACAGTATTCTCCACTAACCTTTCTAACCATTCCGTTAAAATAATTGGAAATTCACCAAAGAAAATATCATGAAGCTCTGTGAACATTGTTGGTTTTACTCTCTTACTTCTTCTTGGGCTGACCCAGTTTCGGATCTTAACAGGTTTCCAACAAAACCCAAAAAACCTATCATCCCTCCTGGTAAACCAAAAGGCAACGCTACGCACAGGGTGCACAACGTAGTCTCAATCGAGATAGCTTTTATGGGAGACTGCAATACTCAAGTGTTTCTAGTCTAGGAATGAGTGGGGATCTATGATTGTGTTATTTCTTCCTTATGCATTGTACTTGTTGATTATTCAATTACTTCTATGATTTATTCATCTTCAAACCTATGTGTGCATGATTATATAGGTACTTCAACCATTCATTCATAAGATAATGATCAAAATAAAGTAAACATTCATTAAAAATCACACTAAACACAAGGTTTACCGTGGTTCACCCCCTCCTGGGGATACATCCACAAAGATCTGGCTTCTCTGCTCTTTTATTTATTCTGCTGCAAAATCTTGCACTGTGTGGATTACATCTTTAGTAATACAATCAAGGTTGAGGGTCAAAACCCTCTATGAGGCGGACTAGATCACACCAATATACTCACCTTGTGACCTAAACCTCAAGAGACTCCCTTACTCGACTCTTCTACAAAACGTATTATAATCAACAACCCACAAAATCATAATAATCAATTCTCTCTATTATGATCTATCTAACGGACATCCTCCTTTTATATCGACCTCCTAGGTCCTTATTTATAATACTTTATAGGATTATAGCCGTTAAAATATTGTCAAAAATCCTCACCCTATCATGGTTAATCTTGTTTGCGTACATGCCATGTTGCTTTTCCTCCTACATGTTTCTTTTTCTTCTTTTTCTGAATGTTTCTTTCTTGCCACTTGTTGCACGCGCTCCAAAATTAGGTCTTCCTTTCCAAAAATAGGTCTTTCCCAAAATAGATATTTTCTCCAAAAATAGGCCTGTGCCCAAAATAAACTTCCTTCTCAAAAGAGGATTGCACCCAATAGGACCCTAAACCTGACATGTGGCTCATCCTGAGCCACTCAGGTAGTGTGCACTCCCTGTACCACCTTTTCCAAACTGTGGAGCTTATCTACTAGTTCCTTTCTTTTTGTCCTCATCTATGCAGCTTTGTCTGTTAGCACCTCGACTTTCTGCATTGTTATGTCTTCCTACAGTAATTTTGTGCCCTCTAAATGTGTCTGTTCCATACTCATCTTCTCTTCCTCTAGCTGCACAATCATCTGTGCTACGTGTTCCTAGAGGGGTTCCAATTGGGTTTGTCTTTCTCGCTTATTTTTCTACGTTGTCTTTAACTCTGTCTATAGAGTCTTCATTTCTTAAGTTCCCTTCAATTTCTTAGTAATAATCATTTTTTTCTGCCGTTGCTTTAGATCCTGTATTGCAATGCTGATTTTCTCCTCTTGTTGCTCCTACTGTTGGACCTTTTCATCTTCTTCTAAAATGGTCTAGATATGCACGGTTCTGTTGAAAAACTCAGTGAATTACCTCACTTCTTTTTCCATATCTGCTATATGGAGTGTGGATTGATTTTCTCTCTATTCTCAAACCTCCCAAGGAGTCGTAGTATTAAGCTTTTCTTTGAGCTCCTTGATTTCTTGCCTATATCCCTCAATTGTTTGTGAAATAATTTTTATCTTTTCCTATGTGCTCCTCTTTGGTGCTTGTGTTATGTATGGGATGTGGTCATATACCATTGTTATCCCATGTTATATCTTATTAGCGCATTCTTTCTCCTCCTCATTCTCCGAGGTTAGTTGGTCGCAGGTGATTTGTAACATTTCGATGACTCCCCTACCCACCTCCAAGTTAGTCGCATCTGCACGGGCTCTGGATTGAACTTCTTTCATTATCATGACATGGAGTCCGTATAATTCCTTGGTGGGTATCTGCACCATGACTACTTCAAATTACTCAATTCCCCCCATGGGTTTCTACGCATTCTCTTGATCCATTCTAATCATTTGACGAGTGACTATGAATGTCTCCCTGCCTTGCACTACCAACTGTACTGTCTCCTCTCTTTATTTGTGTGCAGGGGGTCGCTATGTCTTTTCCTGTCGCTACGTTGTATCTCGTGGTACTGATTGACTCCATAGTTGTTGTAGAGTTTCATGGATTTCATGGACTTCTATGAGATTGTTCATGATCTCTTCTCTTTGCGCCTCTGCAATACATATTGCCTCTTCCCTCTTGTCTTGAACCTTTTCCGTGACGATTTCAACATCATCCTTTGTTAGGGTGATGACTGGGTCTTATGTGTTATACTTCCTCTTTTTTCATGTTTTTTCTACCTATGTTGTCTTCCTTTTTGTATGTGAGGGTTGTGCCCCACTCATTGTAACCTGTACCCTTTCTTCACCATCATGTGATGTGTCCCCCATTCCGACGTCCTGCTGGTTTTCTGTTTTGGGCACTGTTGTTATCCTCCTTGGTGTTTTGGGTATTTTGCTGCTTCCCGATGGTTGATTTCATGATGAATCCTTTCTAGTGTTATCGTCTGGGATGTTTTTTTTTGCTGAGGAACCTTCTTCAGCCTTTTCCTTGGTCTTGGTTGATTGTGTCGCACTTGGCCTTGTTGTTGGTTTTTCTACTAGAAGCTTCCACTATGCTGGCCAGTCTCTAATTATCCAGTCAATTTCTTCCTTGGTGACACAATATTGCATCTCCAACCATGCCTTCTTTGGATCCCTTGCTACCTGGATCCACATGTGATGCCTGGATGCCTTGAACCTGGAAATCCCCTCAGTTTCCTGGATTACCTCCATAAGAATGCACCACACATTGGCTGTGTGATGTTGTATTTCTTCCAGCAACATCGCGAATACTGTGTTATTTTTTTTGGGTATGTGTTATATTCTTTGTACGAATAGAAATGTCACATATTTAGGTGGTTTTTTGGCACATGGTTTTTCTACCTCAGAAAATGTGTCACATTGTTAGGTGGTTTTTTGACACATGGTTTATTTGTCGATGCTTTTCTATTTCCAGTTAAATAATTAGGGTTGTTGACTAATCTAGGTCATTGGGTTAGGGTTTCGGATGCTTCTAGATCCTATATGTATATTGTATTGTAAAAAATGTATCACTATGAATGAATATAGAATATGCTGGTTTTCCTGGTTTGGGTTTCCAGGAGAAAAATCTCTGTCTAATGTTTGTATTTGCCATTGTATCTTTTATGTTCTTTTACTGAAAATTTGTTTGCAGTAAATATTGTACAAGGTTAAAATCTACATTTGGTATCAGAGATTTGTTGGCTTCAGGGGGACGCCTTTGTGGTCAAGGGTTTGGCTTGGGACTATGATAAGCCTTGTTATAGTGGGAGATCTATGGTATTGATTTTCAGGTGAAAATAAATGGCAAGCAATTAAAAAATGGAGATTGAAAAGTTTAATGGGAAAAGTTTTGAGCTATGGAAGCTCAAGATGGAAGATCTATTGGTGGACAGAGATCAGTGGATCGTGGTATATCCAGGTACTACACCTACATGAACTTCAACAGATGACTAGAAAAAGTTGGATCGGAAGGAAAAGAGAACAATCCGACTGTGTCTCTCAGATTCAATATTAATGAATGTGTTAGAGGAAGCTACAACCAAGAATTTATGGGATAAGTTGGGGAAGTCGTATCATTCTAATTCCCTAGTGAATAAACTATTATTGAGAAAGAAGATGTATAACCTGAGGATGAGAGATGGAGACTCAGTGGCAGAGCATTTGAACGCCTTCAATACTATGGTGAGTCAGTGAGTATCTATTGAGATTAAAATTTCAGATGAAGATAAATGTATCAGTTTACTCTGTTCTTTACCATACTCATGGGATAGTCTAGTTATGGCCATAGGTAGTAATACAACTTCCTTGAAGTTTGATGAAGTGGTATCATATTTTTTGTTGGAGGAGATGAGATGGAATAATATGGAAGGATAGAGCACAGACACATTATTTTCAAGAGGACGATCCCAGGAAAGAAATAGATCTAAGTTCTCAAGTGGGAGATCTAAGTCTAAGGGTAGATCTAAATATCCTAGAAAGTTTGTAATGGTATGTTGTAGATGTGGAAAAGAAGGGCACTACAAGAAGCAATGTAGATCCAAAGTTGAGAAAAAGAAGGGATCTGAAGAATCTCATTCTAAAAACGAAAATACCTCCAAGGAATAAAGAGGGGATGTGTACTTGGCTTCTTCAAGAACACATGAAGATCATGAGGCATGGTTGGTTGAATCTGGTGCATCCTTTCATATGACTCCCCACAGGGAATGGTTCTGCCAATATGAAAGGTATGATGGAGGTAATGTTTTCTTAGGTGATGATTTGACGACCAAAATCACAAGACGAGAAAAATTCAAGTTGAGTATCATAGATGGAAGGATTAGAACATTGCCTAGTGTTCTGCACATCCCAAATTTGGCTAGAAATTTGATTTCTGTAAGAAAAATGAACGATGCAGGGGTAAAAACAATATTTGAAAAGGAAACCTGTACGATGGTTTGAGGAGAAATGGTGTTGCTGAAGGGAGTTCGTTTTGGAACTCTGTATAAGCTACAAGGAAGCACTATTAGTGATGGGTGTAATAGTTCCATTATTCTTGATATTGGAGTTGAAGAAGAAATAACTCCTACAGTCTCCAGAGAAAATGTTATGTTGTGGCATCAAAGACTGGGGCATATCGGAGAGAAGGGTCTTCGACTACTACACAATCAAGGTATGGTTGAAGGTATGTCTAACTGCTCTCTGGATTTTGATTTCTGTTAAAATTGTCTAAATGGGAAGCATAATCGGGTATGATTCCCCTCTGGTGCAACGAGGGCAGAAGGAATTTTACATCTAGTTCACAATGATGTTTTTGGACCTGTGTCGATCCCATTATTGGGAAAATCTGTGTACTACGTCTCATTTATAGATGAATTCTCAAGGAATACTAGGATATATTTCCTCAAGAAGAAATCTGAAGTCTTTGACAGGTTTAAAGAGTTTGAGACTCTTGTTGAGAATCAAACAGAGAAAATAATTAAGGTGTTGAGGACAGTTAATGGCGGAGAGTTATGTGAGAATGAATTTGAAGAATTCTGTAAGAAGTGTGGTATATCAAGGTAGAAGACTACTCCATATACACCTTAGCGGAATGGAGTTACAAAAAGGATGATCAAGACATTGATGGAAAAAGAAAGGTGCATGATTAGTGGCATCGGGTTAGGGAAACAATTCTGGGTAGAGGTAGTGGGTACTGCATGTTACCTGGTCAATAGATCACCCTCATCAGTATTGGATGACAAGAATCCACAAGAGGCACAGACTGGTAAGGAACCTTCTCTCACACATATCAAGGTATTTGTCTATGATGCATATGTTCATGTTCCAAAGGAAAACATGAGTAAGCTGGATAAGAAGGTTGAAAAGTGTATCTTTATTAGATATAAACATGGTCTCAAAGGTTATAAGCTTTGGAACCCAGAAAATAAGAAGGTAGTGTATAGCCGATATGTGGTATTTAGAGAAATGAAGGATGTTGTTAAACGGGAAGTCCTACCAATTAAAGAAGAACTAGAGAAAAATAGAGTTTGATTTAGAGGATGATGAATCAGACTCTACAGAAGAACAAGAATTAGAAGAAGAAGATCCTCATACTCCAGTATTGAGGAGATCAATTAGAGAAATAAGGATACCGGAAAGGTACACTCCATCTGATTTTCATTCAAATTTTTCTTTGTCTATTACTGATGATGATCCTAGAACTGTCAAGGAGGCAGTGGATTCAGAGGATGGAAGTCTCTAGAAAAGGGCCATGGACGAAGAAATGGCATCTTTGGATAAGAATGAGGCTTGGGACCTAGTGGAGTTGCAGACTGGAAGAAATCCCATTGGCAGAAAATGGGTATTTAAAAGGAAGTTGAATGCAGAAGGAAGAGTGGACAAATACAAAGCTCAGTTAGTAACAAAGGGTTATTCCCAGGTTGAGGGAATTGATTTTGGTGAGATTTTTTCTCCTGTTGCTAAGTTAACCTCTATAAGACTTCTGTTATCTATTGCTACTCTAGTTGATTTTTAAGTAGAACAGATGGATGTGAAGAAATCATTCCTACATGGGGATCTGGAAGAAGAAATCTATATGAAGCAACCAGAAGGTTGTATTGTTGAGGGAAAGAAGGAGCTAGTATGGAAGATGAAAAAGTCCCTGTATGGTTTAAAACAATCACAAAGGATGTGGTATCAAAATTTTGATACTTATATGTTGGGACTTGGATTCACAAGAAGCAAAGATGATCACTGTGTGTATTTTAAATTAATTGGTGATCATTTGATTTATTTGGTCTTGTATGTGGATTACATGTATGATGTTGCTGATAGGAAACAACAAGGAGATTATCCAAGATGTGAAAACTCAGTTGTCCTCTAAATTTGACATGAAAGATCTCGGTGCTTCAAATTTCATTTTGGGCTTGGAAATTAAAAAAGATCGGAAAAGGAAGAAAATCTGGTTAAATCAAAGAAAATATGTCGAGACAATATTGTAGAGGTTTAATATGAAGGAATGTAAACCAGTCAAGGTTCCTATTCCTGTTGGTGTAAAGTTATATATGGATCAATGTCCCAAGACACTTGAAGAGGAGGAGGACATCTCTCGTGTTCCATATGCAAGTGCAGTTGGAAGTTTGATGTATGAAATGGTCTGTACTAGACTAGACATTGCACATTGAGTGGGAGTTTTGAGCAGGTATATGTCAAAACTAGAGAAGGAGCATTGGACAACAATAAAAATGGTTTTCAGGTATTTGCGTGGCACCGCTAGCTATGGATTGTGCTACGAAGGAAGACCGATATTCCACAGAGTGCTGGATATACATGGATTTTTGGATGCAGACTGGGCTGGAGATCTGGATCGTAGGAGATTTACAAGTGGGTATGTGTTTAACCTGTTTGGAGGAGCAATAAGTTGGATGAGCAAAAGATAGGTTGTAGTGGCACTTTCAACTACAGAAGATGAATACATGGAAACCACTCATGAAAGTAAGGAATCCGTATGGTTACAAAGATTGTGTTCAAGTATTGTGTTGGCACAACAAGCTATAAGGATAGATTGTGACAGTCAGAGTGCAATTTTTCTGGCGAAGAACCCATCTTATCATTCAAAGACAAAGCATATTGATATTCAATATCACTTTGTGAGAGACATGGTTGAAGAAAATAAAGTATTGTTGATGAAGGTGTACACTTTAAAGAATGTTGTAGATTCATTAACAAAATATGTGAGCACTGAGAAGTTCTCTTGGTGTAGATGATCCATGGGTATTGCTACCCTGGATTGTTGACTATGTAACCCTGTAACCCCATGTATGCAAACAAAACAACAAGTGGGAGAATGTTGGGTATGTGTTATATTCTTTGCACAAGAAGTAGTGTATGAGAATTGTGTTAGGCGCACAGGGGGGTTTGAAGGGGGTGCAATGCCCCTGGAAAAAAAAATCTGCCTTGGAAAACATGTCACATATTTAGGTGGTTTTTCGGCACATGGTTTCTTTGCCGATGGTTTTCTATTTCTGGTTAACGAATTAGGGTTGTTGACTAATAGAGGTCATTGGGTTAGGGTTTTGGATGCCGCTGGATCCTATATGTATATTGTATTGTAAACAATGTATCACTATGAATGCATATAGAATATGTTTCTTTTCCCAGTTTGGGTTTCCAGGGGAAAAATCTATGTGTAATATTTGTATTTGCCATTGTATATTTTTTGTTCTTTTACTGAAAATATGTTTGCAGTAAATATTGTACAAGGTTAAAATCTACATTTGGTATCAGAACTTTGTTGTCTTTAGGGGGACACCTTTGTGGTCAAGGGTTTGGCTCGGGACTGTGATAAGCCTTGTTACAGTGGGAGATCTATGGTATTGATTTTCAGGTGAAAATAAATGGCAAGCAATTCAAAAATGGAGATTGAGAAGTTTAATGGGAAAAATTTTAAGCCGTGGAATCTCAAGATGGAAAATTTGTTGGTGGACAAAGATCAGTTGTAATGTCCTCGGCCATCAAAACCCCTTTCCAAGAAACACTACTATGCGGAAACATTCTCATACTTATATATTATGCATTTAAATGAAATTAAATGGATTAATAGAGTAAACATACAATTACTGCTAACATAAAGAAATAATTCAATCAACAGTAAACATCATCGCAACAGAATACATGATAATATTGCAAGCATCACAAATATGCATTTAAAAATTGAATCTAAACACATGCATATACTTTTCTTTGAAACTGTAGTAACTCGACCAACCACGTGCAGACCTTCCACGAGCATCCCAACCTTAGACATCACTGCTCATCAAGCTCAACAGTGGGTCACCCCGGAGCTGGAACTAAGCTCCACCCAAGGCAAGGTAATCCTAGGCTAGGCTGCGGTTACAGGAAAACTACATAGAGAAATCAGAAGGATTCTCTCCAAGAGCCTTCTTACACCCACTACTAACGGACTCTCATTCCCCACATGCCTGTTACACCCGGTAGTATACACCTTCACAAGAATAGTCCATTGGTTCTTCACCTCCCTCTCTGGGCCTCGACAACAGGCCAGATCAAGAATTATTAGAGCTCTAAAGCTGGTGCTAGACTCTCTCTGGGAGAAAAACACTTCCCAACAGACTCTCTCACATGGAGGGAGTTGCTCACAGGCCTGACAATCTACTTCTTCTCCCATGGGCCTGACAACCCGCTTCTTCAGAACACTCTTCGACTCAATTCCAACTAGGTGAGGGAAACCGCAATAATATCAACACGCAGTTGACACCAGGATGACGACCACAACAGAAAATGGGCATAGTCCCATAAATGGCAATGACCAAACACTAAAACAGAGCACGCTCAGGTGATTATCTAGTGTCGGGTTCTAAATAAGACACAAATCGTCTCACGGTTTACCGGTTACAGGATGCGTGACAAGAAATTATGCAAATGTTGAGGATGGAGGCCAAACGCAGAGACCAGACAAAATTTACGGGAATACACCGGACAATCACAGAGGTCTCATAGTTTCAATTTTCAGAGTTGTGTGCGATATGCAAAGCTCAGATGCAGAGGTCACACAGTTCAGACAGAGGACGACAGAATGGAGAACAAACTCCCAACGTAGCTAACACTTCAGCTTTAACCGCATGCGCCTAGGTCGACACTTGTCTTCCTGGGGATGCATGCATTCCATTTTGTACACTTGGAGTTGCATGCATTGCCTCTCCCAGGACTTAGGATAAAAATATGTTTTTCATATATCTTTTGGAATAATAATAAATTATTATTCCCAAGGACTTGAGCCCCCAAGATTATCCCCTAGGCTCAAAACTTAGCATCTCTTTGCAACCTTTCAGCCCCTTTCCCTTACCCACTCCGTGGAAGATTAGTCCCCCATAACTCTTTCTTCATGGTCGGTCTACACGCAGTGATGTTTATATTTTTATTAATTTTCTGCATAATACATATACAAAAACAAGCATCCTGGCCTTAACACTTAAGCTCTCCGGCCTAATAAACCCATGAGTCTACCAACTTATCAATACTCGGCTCACCAACCTACAAAACATGATTTACAATTCATAAACATGATTACAACAGGTCTCGTCCTTGGGGATATTACAATCCCCTCCCCTTATTTTTGCACTATCCTTAGTGCAACTTTCACACATCATCAACAAGATTTTCAAGATATTAAAAAAGATGCAAGTATTATGCCTGCATAGCATCTTCATTCTCCCATGTCGCATCCTTAGGACCGTACCAGGTCCACTGGACCTTTACAAGCCCTATGGCTCAATTCCGGAGTTGTTTTCTTTTCCGGTCCAATATGTGCACATGATGCACTTGCAGGACACCTTCTTTCTCCACTTGAATCACATTCCAATCAATTACATGATTAGCATCAAATATATATTTCTTAAGCAATGAAACATGAAACACATTATGTATACTCATGGATGTAGGTAATGCAAGCATATATGCAACTGTCCCAATCCTTTCTAGGATTTCAAATGGCCCACAAAATCTGGCTGCCAACTTGGTGCAGTTTCCCAGATTCAAGGAACTTCTATTGGATTTTAATTTTAGGAAAACATGGTCACCCACTTTGAACTCTCTGTGGTTCTGTTCCTATCAGCCTAAATTTTTTGTCTATCTTGGGTAGCCTTTAAATTCTACTTAATTTTTAGCATCTGTTCTTCCATTTCTTTGAGAAACTCTGGCCCAACCACTGCCCTATCAATTGGATTATCCCATCTTACTAGAGTATTGCACTTTCTTCCATAAAGTGCTTCAAATGGGCTCATCTTCAACGATGCTTGATACCCATTATTGTAGGAGAATTCTACAAAGTGCAGGTAGTCTTCCCATTTCGATGGTTTGTCCATCACATACATCCTTAATGTGTCTTCTATTACTCTATTCACCCTCTCTGTCTTTCCATCAGACTCAGGATGGTAATTTGTGCTAAAATTAAAATTCGTTCTGAATCCTTTGAACAACCCCTTCTAGAAATTTGATGTAAATTTTAGGTCTCTGTCAAACACAATTGTCTTGGGAATTTTGTGCAATTGTGCCACTTCCTTCATAAAGACATTGACAACATCTGTTTCCTTGTGAGTAGTCTTTAACAGAATTAAATGGGCCTCTTTCGTAAGCTTATCTACCACCACCATGATTGAATTGTGCTTCTTGCCGGTTCAGGGCAATTCGGTGATGAAAACCATTGTCACCACTTGCCACTTCCACTCAGGAATGGGTAAAGTTTGCAGCAACCTTGCTGGGTGCCTGTGCTTAGATTTAACTGTCTGGCACTCCATACATATGGCAATGTATTCATTAATCTCTTTCTTCATACCTGGCCAAAAATAATGGCTCTTGACTGCTACCACAATTTTCTGATATCTAGGGTGCCCTGCATAAGGCACATTATGCATTTCATGCAAAATCATAAGTTTCACATCCTGGACATTAGGTACATAAATTTTGCTCTTGTACAAAAGTGTGCCATTGGTTTCCAATTTATGATTCTCCACTTTCTATGGCATCTTACCTTGTTGTAGCTTTGCTACCAAATCCTTGTACTGCAAATATGTATTTGCAGCCTTTGAAATTCTGCTTTTAATATCGGTTTGGTACATGCTAATTGTTGTAGCATGTAATTCATGTACTCTTCTGCTGATTGCATCAACTACTTTATTCTCCTTCCCTTTGATATGCTTGATATCAAAATTGTACTCACAGAGAAACTCCAACCACCTACGCTGCGTAGTGTTCAAGGTTGGTTTGTCAAATAAATACTTTAGACCATTATTGTCTGTTCTCAGTTCAAACCCCCTTCCCATGAGGTAACGCCTCCATTTCTTTAGAGCATCTACTATGGATGCCAACTCCAAATCATGATTTTCATAGTTCCTTTCGTGCTCTTTCAACTTTATGGATTCATTACAGATTACGAATCCATTCTGACTGAGAACTCCTCCCATTCCTTCTTTGCATGCATCAATGCACTCTATGAAATCTTCGTTTGGATCTGTAATCCTTAATATTGGAGCACTGGTTAATAGTTTCTTCAATTGTTGAAAGATTTTCTCACAATCATCTGTCCACTGAAAATTTTTCTCCTTCCTTTGCAAGGAAGTGATAAGGTGAGCTATCCTCGAGAACCCTGCGATAAACCTTTTGTAACAGCCATCTAGACCCATAAAGGATCTGACTTTTTTCACGTTCCTTGGTGCTGGCCATTCCCTGATGGCATTAATCTTCTTAGGATCTACAACTATCCCATCCTTCAAAATAATATGCCCCAAGTAATGGATCTGCTCCTGATAAAACGAGCATTTGCTCAACTTGGCATACAGTTGGTGCTCTCATAGCACCTATAAGACCATCCTCAGATGTTTTTCATGCTCTTCCTCTGAATTGGAATACACCAGAATGCCATCCAGGAATACTATGACAAACTTGTCTAGATAGTCCCTGAATACACCATTCATTAGGCACATAAACACAACGGGTGTGTTTGACAACCCAAACGACACCACTGTGAACTCATAATGACTATACCTTGTTCTAAAGGTGGTCTTGCTGATGTGTTCATCTTTTATCCTTACCTGGTGATATACCAACTTGAGGTCTATTTTCAAAAATATCTTCACATCCTTCAATTGATCGAAGAGGTCATCAATCCTTGACAAAGGATATTTATTCTTTACAGTCATTTTGTTCAATTGTCTGAAATCGATACACAATATCAACGTTCCATCCTTCTTCTTCATGAATAGGACCGGGGCACCCCAAGGTGACACACTTTGGTGTATATACCCCTTCTTTAGAAGCTCTTCAATCTGCAGTTGCAACTCTCTCAGCTTTGACGTACTCATTCTGTAAGGAGCTTTTGACACTAGGGCTCCTCCAGGCATCAAATTTACTGAGAAGTCTATATCTCTTTTCGGAGGTAGTCTGGGTATCTCCTGAAATATATCCTCAAACTTCTTTAGTACTGCATGGTCTTCGATCTTTGACACCTTATCCTTAGGTGTTTCCTCCACATGGGCTGCAAATAATTGACAACATTTTCTGTAGCACTTCTTCAGCTACATTGTTGAGATTTCTCTGATAACAACAACTATGGGAATTCCTTGGACTGTTTTCTGATTCACTTTCTCATCTATGCAAATGAATGCCTTGTTACGACAGTCCAAGATGGCATGGTGTTGATCCAACCAATCCATCCCAATTAGACAATCATAAGGACCTAAAGACAGAGCATTCAATTCAACTATTGTGCTCAGTCCATTCATGTCCACAGGATAGGACTTAACCAACTCAATGACTTTCCTCTTGGTTCCTGTAGCCAACTGCATTAACCAAGACTTTTCATGTTTTCTTCTCGACAAATGAAAATTTTCCACCACTCTAGGATCTATATAACTATGGCTAGCCCCTGAAACAATTAAAATAGTAAAGGGTTGGTTGTTAATCATACCTTCCACTTCAATCATGTGCAACTGGTATTCAACTTGCTTGTTGTCTAGGGCTACATAGATCCTTGGCATTCTACTGCCCATGTCCTCCACTATTTCAGCTTGCTGAACATTATGGACAACTCTCACTTTGCCATTTTTATGGGGACAATCTCTGTACTTGTGGTTCTCTTTACAACCCCAACACTGAATGGGCGTTTGTCTTGGCCTTTGTTCCCCTACATCATCCATTCTCAACTCTCTAAATGATGGCTTTCCTTGAGGACTATATCTGAAAAAGGGAGGTTTGTTTCCCTTCTGCCTCTGCTCTTTCTTAAACTTCTTCTGGTCATCCCAAACCTTCCGGAAAGTAGGCTTCTCTCTTTTATACTCATATAAGCATTTTTCTCTTCTTATCATTTCCTCCATAGTTTTTGGGTCATCATACTGGATCTTGTCCCCAATGGAAGGTGCCAATCCACTCAGGTACCTTTGAATCTTGACAGTTTCATCCTTGATGAACGGAACATACTTCAGTAATTCCAAAAATCTTCACTCGTATTCATCAATGGTCATGCTTCCCAGCTTGAGTTCAAAGAACTCTTTCATATTTATGTCGTAGTATCTTTTAGTCAAGTATTTCTTCTCGAAATACCTCTTGAATTCCTTCCAAGTGATATATTTCTCTCTAATGTGTTCCACCTACACAAGTTGATCCCACCACATGGATGCCTTTCCCTTCAGTTGATACATTGCAATTCTTCCTTCTGCATGAGAGGAATAATTCTACAGTTGGAAATATTTCCTCATGCCAAACAACCATGTTTTGACATCTTCCTCCTTCTTATGCTCTCCATCAAATGTAGGCAGCTTAATCTTATTCATCTCTCCCTTAAATTCATCCACTCCCGATCTCCTGTGCTTTCTGGTAGGAGACGGGATGGAACTACTGTGTACCCTCCTCTTGGAGCGACCTTAGGAGTGATGATGGTGTCTACCCGCACTCCTTGACCTTCCTCCCTCAGAATTCTGGTGACTCCCTATTCTACTCGAGTCGCTCTTCTCCAACTTCTTCTCTATTCTATCCAAACTCCTTAACATCTTTATGTTAAATTCACCTTGTTTTTCCTGAGCTTTTCTGAACTTTTTTCTATCTGCTCGGCGAGTTTGGGCATCTTTCTGCAATTTTTCAATGACTTTCATCATGTTTCCTTCCTTATCTATCTCTTCTCCATGCCGATTGGAGTTCGATCCTTCAACTCCCATGTGAACATCCATTCCTTTTTCTTCATCCTCGAAATTGGAAGTAGTTCGTGCCCTTTCCATTTCTCTTGCACTCAGTGGAAATTCTACTCAGTTCTAGCACTCTCTAAACTTCTGCAAACAAAATGTGCAGAAAACCATAATTTTTCAGGTCATTAATCCTTAACAAATTCCATAGCATTCAAAAACAAATTGATTCAAGAAAACGTTCAGTTTCCATGAATTTTCCGAGCTCTGCTTGGCTCTGTAGTACACTCAGGCCATAGCCCTTTTCCTTTGTTTCCCCAGCCCCACGCGACCAAGGGTCATGAGAAAGCGCTAGATCTACAAGGTTCTCTAAATGAAAATTTGGGGTTGCGGGTTTCAGTCCTGGAGACTCTCACACTCGCTTTCCTCTCCAACTCCCAACTTTCGAAATTCTGACCTTTCTCACCCCCTGGCCCACAACACAACTATCACCAACCAAGGTGGTGACACATGGTGACCTTAAGAAGGTCCACGTTACCTCGGGTTACGCCATCCGGCCTTACTACATCAATGCTTTCCTTCGAGATCCACTGGCACATGACACACATCCCCTGTGTCCTCGTCAATCCTAGTGATGTCAGCCTGATCCTATGCTTTGGTTCATCGAGATTTCATGAATTCGGGCTTCCGGAGTTTGTGCGTCCACACATCTCACTTCTCTCGAGAGTCAATCTCCTGAAATTTCAACATTTCAGAGCTCCTAATCCGACGGTCCTGACTTTCCCACGATTTGATGGTTCAGATCTAGTCGGGATTTCACGTATCAAGATTTTGTGTGTCGCGAGGTTGAAAAACCTCCCACCTTCATTCTTCCAATTCCCAAAATGTTGCAATCCTTCCTGGACAATTAGTGGTCCAGATCTCTCCTTGATCAATGGTTGTGATCTAATCGCGAATTCGCGTTTCGTGAATTCTCACGAACTTTCCCTTTGACCTTTTCAAGTGACGAGTTAGTGAAAGGCTGATTGTTCTCCACGTGTCCTTCCCAATGGATGGATCTGATGATGTCGGGGCTTCATGTATTGTGATTTCCACACTCATGTGCAACTCCAAAGGTTTTTAAATGTTGTGCACGTTCCCTGGATCCAATGCCTGTTGGTCCACATGCTCAAATCTGACGGCCCAGATCTGATCTCTTCTATGCACTCTCCTTAGTGTATGGACGTGGATTCGATAGTCCATATCTTCTTCTTTATATCTGCTCTAGGACTGCAGTTTAATTCTACTACAAATCTTCCTGAGATTCGTAACATAGTCAAGTAACCCGTTGACACTCAAAAGCATTCTGAGGTCTGATATTAGTCCTCGAGACATAATTTCCTCTCAAAACCTTGAGTCCAAAGACTACTTATCCGGCCCATCCAGGCTCAACATTGAAAACATGGCTCTGATACAATATTGTAACGTCCCCGACCATCAAACCCCTTGCCAGGAAACACTACTATGCGGAAACATTCTCATACTTATATATTATGCATTTAAATGAAATGGATTAACAAAGTAAACATACAATTACTGCTAACATACAGAAATAATTAAATCAACAGTAAACATCATCACAATGGAATACATGATAATATTACAAGCATCACAGACATGCATTTAAAAATTGAATTTAAACACATGAATATACATATCTTTGAAACTGTAGTAACTCCACCAACCACGTGTAGACCTTCCACGAACCTCCCAGCCTTAGAACTCACTGCTCATCACGCTCAACAGTGGGTCACCCCCGAGATGGGACTAGGCTCCACCCAAGGCAAGGGAATCCTAGGCTAGGTTGAGGTTAGAGGAAAACTGCACAGAGAAACCGAAAGGATTCTCTCCAGGAGCCTTCTTATGCCCACTACTAATCGACTCTCATTCCCCACATGCCTGTTCCACCTGAGAGTATAAACCTTCACAAGCATAGTCCATCAGTTCTTCACCTCCCTCTCTGGGCCTCGACAATAAGCTGGATCAAGAATTCTCAGAGCTCCAAAGTTGGTGCTGGACTCTCTCTGGGAGAAAACCACTTCCCAGCAGACTCTCTCACCTGGAGGGAGTTTCTCACAGGCCTAAAAACCTGCTTCTTCTACCACGGGCCTGACAACCCGCTTCTTCAGCACACTCTTCAACTCAATTCCAACTGGGTGAGGGAAACTGCAACAACATCAGCACTTAGTTGACACCAGGATGGCAACCAAAACAAAAAATGGGCATAGTCCCATAAATGGCAATGACCAGATGCTAAAACAGAGCATGCTCAAATGATTATCCAGGTGTCGGGTTCTACAGAAGACACAAATTGACTCATGGTTTACCGGTTACAGGATGCGTGAGAGGAAATTATGCAGAGGTTGAGGATGGAGGCCAAACTAGAGACCAAACAAAATTTACTGGAATACACTGGACAATCACAGAGGTCTCACGGTTTTGGTTTTCAGAGCTATGTGTGATATGGAGAGCTCAAACACAGAGGTCACATAGTTCAGAAAGAGGATGACAGAATGGAGAACGAACCCCCAACTCAGCTGACACTTCAAATTTTAACCACATGCACCCTGGTCGACACTTGTCTTCCTGGGGCTGCATGTGTTCCCTTTTGCACACTTGGAGTTGCATGCGTTGCCTCTCCCAGCTTTTAGGATAAAAACATGTTTGTCACATATATTTTGGAATAATAATAAATTAGTATTCCCAAGGACTTAAGCCCCAAAGATTAGCCCCTAGGCTCAACACTTAGCCTCTCTTTCCAACCTTTCAACCCCTTTCCCTTACCCACTCTGTGGAATCTTAGTCCCCCACCACTCTTTCTTCGTGGTCGGTATACACGCAACGATGTTTATATTTTTATTAATGTTCTGCATAATACATATACAAAAGCAGGCATCCTAGCCTTAACACTTAGGTTCTCCAGCCTAATAAACACATAATTCTACCAGCTTACCAATACTCGTCTCACCAGCCTACAAAACATGATTTACAATTCATAAAAATGATTACAACAAGGCTCGTCCTTGGGGATATTACATCAATGGTTCACGGTAGATCCAGGTACTACACCTACAAGAACTTTAGCAGATGATTGGAAAAATTTGGATCAAAATGCAAAGAGCACAATCTGACTGTGTCTCTTAGATTCAGTATTACTGACTGTGTCAGAGGAAGCTACAACAAAGGATTTATGGGATAAGTTGGGGAATTTGTATCAGTCTAAGTCCCTAGTGAATAAACTATTCCTAAGAAAGAAGTTGTATAACCTAAGGATGAGAGATGGAGACTCAGTGGCAGAGCATTTGAATGCCTTCAATATTGTGGTAAGTCAGTTAGTATCTGTTGAGATTAAAATTTCAGATGAAGATAAATGTATTAGTTTACTGTGTTCTTTACCAGATTCTTGGGATAGTCTGGTTGTGGCCATAGGTAGTAATACAAATTCCTTGAAGTTTGATGAAGTGGTCTCATCTTTGTTTTTGGAGGAGATGAGATGGAAGAATATGGAGGGACAGAGAATAGACACATTATTTGCAAGAGGACGATCCCAGGAAAGAAATAGATCTAAGTCCTCAAGTGGGAGATCTAAGTCTAAGAGTAGATATAAATCTCCCGGAAAGTTTGTAAGGGTATGTTGGAGATGTGGAAAAGAAGGGCATGGCAGGAAGCAGTGTAGATCCAAAGTTGAGAAAAAGAAGGGATATGAAGAATCTCATTCTACAGAGGAAAATACCTCCAAGAAAGAAGGAGGGGATGTGTACTTGGCTTCTTCAAGCATACATGCAGATCATGAGGCATGGTTGGTTGACTCTAGTTCATCCTTTCATATGACTTCCCATAGTGAATGGTGCTACAAATATGAAAGGTATGATGGAGGTAATGTTTTCTTAGTTGATGATTCGAGAACCAGAATCATAGAATGAGGAAAAGTCAAGTTGAGGCACATAGATGAAAGGATTAGAAAACTACCTGGTGTTCTGCACATCCTAGGTTTGGCTAGAAATTTGATTTTTGTAAGCAAAATGGATGATGCAGGGGTAAAAACAATATTTGAAAAGGAAACCTATAGGATGGTTCGAGGAGCAATGGTGTTGCTGAAGGGAGTTCGGTTTGGAATGTATAAGATGCAAGGAAGCACTATTAGTGATGGGTGTAATAGTTCCATTGTTCCTAGTATTGGAGTTGAAGAGGAAAGAACTCCTACAGTCTCTAGAGAAAAGGTTATGTTGTGGCATCAAAGACTATGGCATATCGGAGAGAATCAAACAGTTGAGAATCAAAGAGTTTCAGGCTCTTGTTGAGAATCAAATAGAGAAAATAATTAAGGTGTTGAGGATGGATAATGGCAGAGAGTTCTGAGGGAATTAATTTGAATAATTCTATAAGAAGTGTGGTATAGAAAGGAGATCGATTCAAGAAAGAAGGATATCAGAAAGGTATACTCCATCTGATTTTCGTTCAAATTTTTCTTTGTCTATTACTGATGATGATCCTAGAACTGTCAGGGAGGTAGTGGATTCAGAGGATGGAAATCTCTGGAAAAGGGCCATGGATGAAGAAATGGCATCTTTTGATAAGAATGAGGCTTGGGATCTAGTGGAGTTGCCGATTGTTACACCTCAAAATCACTCACTTTGATAGTGTCGCAAGTGTCGTCATTTCAAGTGTTGCAACTTGACCGCAAGTGTTATAAGTGTTGCTAACATCATACTGCCTTCTTACCTATTTCATGCCTCCAACAACATGACGAGGACACTTAGGACACCTAAAAGACTAGTTTTGAAGAGGAGGAATTAGCCTACTAGAAGTACAAGTTTCTTGCTATTGGAAGAAACACTAAAAAATGAGTTTTAGAGGGGAGCGCTACCCCATACCACTGTCAGAAGCACTGGTGCTCCATGTCCTTCTTTGGGGAGCGCTATAGTGCTCTAATGCCATTTTTGAGGAGCGCTATCACTATCAGGAGTGTTGGCACTTGGTTTCCTTCTTTTGGGTAGCGCTATAATGCTCTGATGCCCCTTTTGGAGGAGCACTACCTATTCTGGGTAGAATTTGGTTTGTTGAGAAGAATGAGGGAAAGATCCCCTCAATATCTAAAGGTGGTTGGTTTCAAATCCTTGGTCAAGCCATGATCTTAGGGGAGATCCATAACTGAAGGAGGAAAATCCTCAACTCACCCCAAAGATATCTCAAGTGGTTGGGCCTCCCCAAGCCTATATAAGCAGGCCTTCTCATGGTGAAAGGGGATGGAAAGAATTGTGAAGCATCTAACCTATGATCTCATGAAGAAGGTGTCTTTCAGAACATCAACATTCGGTGTGTGGACTGTTTGAGAAAGGGTTCAGACGGGGAAGGCTTGACGAAGCTGCTACACTCGCATCTATGGCTGTAAGCATTCTTTGTTATTGTTCTCTTTAATATAATACGCTTGGCCTGTTTCTTTCAAAACTGTGTTTGATCTCAAATGAATTTGTCTCTAATAGATAGGTCTATTTCAAGCTAAAATCAATAGAGTAGGAAGTTGTTTGTACTTTTGTTTGTCTACAGGACTTATCGAGGAGTGTAAGATTGGAGCTCAACTCGGACCGTGCAGGGACAAACACCGATAAAAGGTACTTCTTTTCTCCTTCCTCCTCACACATTAGTTTATCTAGAACTAAAAGGAAGTCAGTGTCCACGATAAGCATATTCTATCTTAAGAGTTAAGAGTCTAGCTCTCAAGAGGAGATCTACCTATCCACAGGGAGATTTTCCTTCAACACCAACTGGAAGAAATCCCATTGGAAGCAAATGTGTATTTAAAAAGAAGTTGAATGCAGAAGGAAGAGTGGAGAAATACAAAGCTCGGTTAGTAACAAAGGGTTATTCCCAGGTTGAGGGAATTGATTTTGGTGAGATTTTTTCTTTTGTTGCCAAGTTAACCTCTATAAGATTTTTGTTATCTATTTCTAATGCATTTGATTTTGAAGTAGAACAGATGGATGTGAAGAAATCATTCCTACATGGGGATCTGGAAGAAGAAATCTATATGAAGCAACCAGAAGGTTATATTGTTAAGGGAAAGAAGGAGCTGGTATGCAAGATGAAAAATTCCATGTATGGTTTAAAACAATCACCAAGGATGTGGTATCAAAAATTTGATACTTATATGTTGGGACTTGGATTCATAAGAAGCAAAGAGGATCACTATGTGTATTTTAAATTAATTGGTGATCATTTGATTTATTTGGTCTTGTATGTGGATGACATGTTGTTGATAGGAAACAACAAGGAGATTATCCAGGATGTGAAAACTCATTTGTCCTCTAAATTTGACATGAAGGATCTCGATGCTTCAAATTTAATTTTGGGCTTGGAAATTAAAAGAGATCAGAAAAGGAGGAAAATCTGGTTAAATCAGAGAAAATATGTTGAGACAATATTGTAGAGGTTTAATATGAAGGAATGTAAACCAGTCAAGGTTCCCATTCCCGTTGGTATAAAGTTATCTACAGATCAGTGTCCCGAGACATATGAAGAGGAGGAGGACATGTCTCGTGTTCCATATGCAAGTGCAGTTGGCAGTTTGATGTATGAAATGGTCTGTATTAGACCAGACATTGCACATTCAGTGGGAGTTTTGAGCAGGTATATCTCAAAACTAGAGAAGGAGCATTGGACAACAATAAAAAGGGTTTTCAGGTATTTGTGTGGCACCGCTAGCTATGGATTGTGCTAAGAAGGAAGACTGATATTGCAAGAGTGGTGGATATACATGGATTTTTGGATGCAGACTGGGCTGGAGATCTGGATTGTAGGAGATATACAAGTGGGTATTTGTTTAACCTGTTTGAAGGAGAAATAAGTTGGATGAGAAAAAGATAGGTTGTAGTGGCACTTTCAACTACAAAAGATGAATACATGGAAGCCACTCATGAAAGTAAGGAATCGGTATGGTTACAAAGATTGTTTTCGAGTATTGTGTTGGTACAACAAGCTATAAGGCTAGATTGTGACAGTCAGAGTGAAATGTTTCTGGCGAAGAACCCAACTTATCATTCAAAGACAAAGCATATTGATATTCAATATCACTTTGTGAGAGACATGGTTGAAGAAAAAAAAGTATGTTGATGAAGGTGGACACATTGAAGAATGTTGCAGATTCATTAAAAAAATATGTGAGCACTGAGAAGTTATCTTGGTGTAGATGATCCATGGGTATTGCTACCCTGGATTGTTGACTATGTAACCCTGTAACCCCCTGTATGCAAACAAAACAATAAGTGGGAGAATGTTGGGTATGTGTTATATTCTTTGCATGAGAAGTAGTGTATGAGCGGTGTGTCAGGCGCACAGGGGGGTTTGAGGGGGGTGCAATGCCCCCGAGAAAAAAATTTATGCCTTGGAAAACATGTCACATATTTAGGTGGTTTTTCGGCACATGATTTCTTTGCCGATGGTTTTCTATTTCCGGTTAAAGAATTAGAGTTGTTGACTAATCCAGGTCATTGGGTTAGGGTTTTGGATGTCATTGGATTCTATATGTATATTGTATTGTAAACAATGTATCACTATGAATGCATATAGAATATGTTGCTTTTCCTGGTTTGGGTTTCCAGGGGAAAAATGTCTGTGTAATGTTTGTATTTGCCATTGTATATTTTTTGTTCTTTTACTGAAAATAAGTTTGCAATAAATATTGTACAACGTTAAAATATACAATTTGCTCATTGATTTTTATTGTCCTTGGCCTACCAAAGGGACTCATATATGGTCGCATAAAATTTTCCTTTCCTATCCAGGAAGGCTGAAAACTTTGGCTCCTGACACCCTGCCAAGGCTATAATAATGATGAGCCAAGACTAATGGAACTCGGTTCCATTATCTTGCAAATATCTGCAATCAACCAAAAATTTGCTAAGTAGGTACGATGCCCAACTAAACATCACTCCTTTCATGCACTACACGGTTACTGCTATGACTCCTGTTGGAGCTTCTTTTCTGCATTGCCTCAACAACTTGCAAGCCATAAGCTTGCTGGCGAACCTCGTCACATTGTCATTAATGTCCTTGATCTGGATTTATGAGCGGAACGAAATAAATAAAAGACTGAATAAAATAACAAAAAGATATGGAGAACAACAACATATATCTAGTGAACAATAATTTCTATTAAATAAATGAAATAGGTTGAAACTATAAAACTGCAGAACTAAAAATAACTTGCTCGAATGGTGGTAGTTATCTTTGAGAAAAGATGTGGTTTCTACATGCATCCATTTGAGCAGAATGATTACAATCATGCTCCAGAGTCCTTTTTAACATTACTCATGAATTCCAAAACCGTAGACATCCAAAAACCTAATCCTAGGAGATGAAACGCCAAAAGTTATATGCGCTCTGATGGGTAAGTTGGTACCTCAACTTCCCGGGGTCGTAACTTTTTCATACAAACTTCATTTTAGGCATGTGATAGCCCATTAGAAATGTATTTTCGATAAATACACATTATTCCATCATACTTTAACTTCATCTACAGTTTGATTATGACAAGCCAAGAAAACACTGTTTAGGGCCCCAAAATGGCCCTGGAAGTACAAAAAGATGCACTGACATGAAAAATTTCAAAATAAGCCAGTTGGATTAGGTGGGAAACCACCAATCTCCACTTGGAAGATATTTAGGGCTTCATATATCCCCGAAATTGTAGAACCCACAATTACAAAGAATTACAGAATAACATGTTGAACTAAAGCTATCAAAAGGAGCCAGTTGGAATAGGTGGGTGGCCACCAATATCCACATGGATCAGTATTCCACCCTTAGGAAGCAATGGTATCCATTGCATTGAGTGACTCCATCAGGTGAGGATATTTCTGTTGAATTTGGCCCTAGGTGAACCATTTTCCTTGCTGCAGGAATTGCCCTGCCTTGACAACTCGATAAAGCTGGATCCTCTACTGGCAAGTGCCCTTGACTTATGTGTCCACTATATGATCAGTGAGTTCATGTTCCATGTAGTCAAGGTTGAGCTCTGTTGGTGTTAACTGTTCTGCGATCTATGAGGTGTCCAATAATGGTGGAAAATATGGTCGGAGGAGGTCCACATTGAACATTGCATGCAAGCCAAAGAAGGGGGGAGTGTTGAGCTCAAAATCATTGTCTCCCACAGCCTTGGTGATAGTGTAAGGACCATAGTGAAGTGGATGGAGCTTCTGATGGGGCCTTGTAAGGAATTATTTATGAAAATGTAACTAGAACTTGTCTCCCTCCTGAAACTTGTGTGATACCCAGTGTTGATCATGACACTGCTTGTACTTAGTATTGAATTTTTGCAAAATATCATGGACATGTTGGCAGATGTGTTGAATCCACTCAATGAATCTGGTGGCTTTGTCAGCCTCAAACTGAACATGGGAAGATTTTTTCTGTGTGTTTGCAAGAGGTAGTGCAACATCAATGGGACCCAAGGGTTTGAATCCCAGCCCCACCTGAAATGGGCTATGGCCGGTGGAGATATAGATAGCCTTGTTGTAGCTGTGTTGAACATAGGGAAGACTCTCATCCCATGTACGTGGATTCTTAGAGTTATACATGTGCAGGATGTGCACAATCATCCGATTGACGACCTTTGTCTATCCATCTATTTAAGGGTGGAAGATAGTGGATTTAGTGAGCTTTCTGTCCAACAGTGACCAGAGACTCGACCAAAATGTGTTGAGGAACTTGCTATCCCAATCAGAGATGATGGTATGTGGTATCCAAAAATGGACCCACATGCATTCGAAGACAATATTGGCAGTATCTTCCACTGTGATTCTCTTCTTGCAGGTTGTGAGAATGACCATATTTGAAAACCGATCAACCACCACAAATACGCAATCACTTCCTTTCTTGGTGGAAAGAAGGATAGACATGTAATCCATCGAGACAGATTCCCAAGGGCTCTCAGGAGTAGGAATAGGGGTGTATAAGACTTGCTTCTTGATGGTTGTCTTGGAAATGGCACATGCAGTGCAAGATCCAATATACTTGCTGACGTCCTGTCGAAGTTTTGGCTAATAAAAATGTTTTTGTAGAACGACCATAGTTTTCTCCACACCAAAATGTCCTACCATCCGATTGTAGTGATCCACCCAAATCAGATTTGCACACTCACTTGCAAGAACACAGAGGTGGCCTAGATGGCATAAAAATCCGTCATTAATGTGAAAATCAGTCACAGTCGTGCATGTACCCAATATTTGATAGGTGGTGGCGAAGTCAGGATCTTGCTGATAAATTTGGGGCCACTCAAATGCCTCATGCCCATAGTAATGGAGTATGATGGTGAGTGTAGCCATGAGAGGTTGACTGAGGCAGTCATGGACACGATTTGTGCTCCCTGTCTTATACTTGATGTTGAGATGGAATTGTTGTAGGTATGTGGATCACTTCTGATGGTGGTCATTCTGCAACTTCCCCTATGTCTGTATGAACTGCAAAGGCTTGTGATCAGTGTGGATGCTTGTATGGAGCGACATTCTTTGGTGTTGTGCCAAGGGATTTTATGGTATTCACCCCACTTTCCTGTGTCCTTCTTCGACTTCTCATTACCCTTCTTGTGTTGCGGCATGGAATGATTGTCCTAAGAGTGACCATATTTTCTTTGTCCCTTGTTTTGTGGGTTGGGGATGCCTTTTCCCTGTTTCGGTTGTGAGGAGTTTGTAGATCCAAAATCTCTCCTCTTTTTCTTAAACTTATGCTCGATCTTGACAGCATATCTATAAGATGTACCCAATGATGCGATGTCTAGAAACTCCATTTCTATTTGAATGTATCTATGTAGAAAACCGTGGTATTTTAGCACTAGATGTCATTCAGAGTCTTTGATACCCAATTTGATCTGCATGGTATGGAAAATATTGGTGAAATATGGTATTTTCTGGTCCCTTTCATGACGCAGGGTGGTCCATCTTATGGAATGGTCCTCGTAGCTTCCAACATGGTATTATTTTTCTTTAATGGCATCCCTAAAGGAATCCCATGTGGGGGCGACCAAAAATATTGCAGTTTCCTCTATAGCCCTTTTCTCAGAGTAAGTATCCCACTAGTCCTTAACATGGGGGATGTTAAGAACCAAACATCAATATAGCATAGAAAAGCCTCAGGAAAAGTACTCAACGCCTTGAAAAAGAGATCATTTCAGATAATAAGCCTCTTCAAGGGGGCAACCTCCTTTTACCCCACTTAAATGTTCAAGTACAAGATGATTCAAAATGAA
>JZKD02S2142556.1:485382-528316 GCA_000966675.3 Picea glauca
ATAGGAGACTAGGAGGTATAATTACAACTAATGTCCTAAAGATGACATAAATAAAATAACATTACTAATATAATATTCCCCAATTAAGGGGTAATGAGCCAATATTAGGGCTTAATAGGGGATGACCTTGAGGAGTGCAAAATTAATCTTTTCCCTATCGAAAAATTATGGATCGAAAAATACCCTTCAAGCAGATTCAAAGTTTTCTATCATTTATTCCTTTGTTGTGCAAGGGATTCCTTGAGCAACAATTTAAAATGATCTCCTACTCCATCATATTTCTTCTTGTTTCCCATGAGTTGTGGTCAGGCTCGGCGCAACCGATATTGCAAAGGCTCGATTGGTTTGAGTCCCAACTTCTTGTACCCAAATCTTATCGGGGACATGCCCAAAGAAAAAAAATGAAGAGTAGACTGCTCTAATACCATTGATTTGTATTTATGAGCGGAGAGAAATAAATAAAATACTGAACACAATAACACAGACATACAGAGAACAACAACAAATATCCAGTGAACAATAACTTCTATTGAAAAAATGAAATAGGATGAAACTGTAAAAATGTAGAACTGAAAACAACTTGCTAGAATGGTGGCATCTATCTCTGAGAAGAGATGTGGATGCTGCGTGCATCCGTCAGAGAAGAATGATTACAATGAGTCTCTAGAGGCCTTTTTAAAATTACTCACCCTAGACATCCAAAACCCTAACCCTAGGAGATGAAACACCAAAGGTTATGTAGGCCCCGATCGGTAAGTTGGTAGCTCAACTTCATGGGGTCGTAACGTTTGCATACGACCTCCATTTTTGGCACGTGATAGCCTGTTGGAAAGGTCTTTTCGAGAAATACACATTATGTTGTCAAACTCTAACTTCGCCTATAGTTTGACTATGGAAAGCCAAAAAAACACTGTTTAGGGCCCCAAAACGGCCCTGGAAGTAAATAAAGATGTACTAACATGAAAACTTCCAAACTAAGCTAGTTGGATTAGGTGCGCGGCCACCAATGTCCACCTGGAAGATGTGTAGGGCTTCAGATAGCCCTGAAAGTGTAGAACCCACAATTACAAAGAATTACAGAAGAACTTGTTGAACTAAAACTATCAAAAGGATCCAGTTGGAATAGGTGGGTGGCCACCAATATCCACATGGATCAGTCCTTGAGTACAATGCCCTTGTTTCCCCTACTGGTGCCAAACTATTATTTTACCATCTCGACAATTTTATTCTCGCGTGCCTTGTTATCCAAGTATTCCTCCAGATGTGCTCCAACTGTAGGTAATCCTGTGATCTTGGCGATCAACACCACATCCAACTGTACTAGCCTATCCATCCAAAGGATGCCACCATGTACCCTGGATAACAACTGTTTGACATAAATCTCGACGTTTGTACCACACCCGAAATGAGGTATATCCAAGAGCTTCATTATGCCAGAGTTGTACAACCCCGTTATCCACTGCACGGGCTCCATTGTCGATTTACCTTGGGTTCCAATTTTCCCTATGTTTTCTAAGTAGGTTTCTTTGTCCAAATATGGGAATTTGGTCGCATCGCGCACATCATGATCCAAGTACCTAAGTTTTGGTACTTTTCCAAGCATATCATCCATAGTGACCACTACGTCTGGGAGATATGGAAGTGTGATGTTTGTGGCGTCCTTCACCTTTCGTTTCTTCCTGAAAACAGATGGGCCCAACTCTGCTATTTCTGCATCCTCTCCTTCCCTCTTGGAGTTCGACTAGTTGGTGATGTCCTCAACAACCACCTTTTATTTATTGCGACCATGTTGTCGACCTGTCATTTCATCAATTTTAGTGGGAGTTTCAGGAATAGGGTTCAAGATACCATTCCAGGTCCCAGAACTCTGATTTACTTCCCCTTGCAGTGTTGTCGATGTTTCCTCTTCAAATCATGTTGGGATGATTGAATTTGTGTCTGAAGTAGTGACATCTCCCATCTTGAAAATTTTCTTGGGCACCCTCATCCTTTCCTTCTATCTTTGGCCCTGTCGAGTAACCCGTACATACTGGCCTAGAGCGCCGAAATTTGGTTGTGTCATCTTCTATCTAATTCGCACAACCGCTTTCTTATTCATATAGTTCTAGCTAGGGAACACACTTTGTATCTTCACTCCGTGGTAAAAATATGCTAAGTTTTGAACTAACGCGTGCTTTTCACATTTTATAGACCTAGTCATAACTGGTTTTCACTTTTTGCGTGCATTTTCACTGCATGCAATTTTTCCTGCGCGTTGTCTTTTGATGTTGTTGCAACAATTGTTGCGTGCGACTTTTTTCCCAATTTTCTATTGTTTAGTCAACTTGTGCCTCTTTTTGTGTTTTTCTTCTTTTTCTATTTTTGTATTCCTTTTTTCTTCTTTTTCCCCTTTTTATTTATTTTTATCATTTTTCTGTCCTAACATCTACTATAATACACTATATACATGACTTTCTTACCACGTTGTAACTTTTAAGGGTTAGTAGGTCGATTGTCCCTGTACAGTTTCAGTCAACTACCGTTGATCATTCATTTCAATTCTGTTCCTCCCAAGTCCTTTAGCTATACAAATATCCCATTCGTGATAGTCTTTACCTCATATGGCCCTGGCCAATGCTTTCTAAACTTACCAGGGTGTTGCAAAAATTTGTTTTCATAGAGAATAACTAGGTCTCCCTCCTCAAAGCTCTTCTTTTTAATATGTCTGCCATGCCAGGCTTTGTCCCTTGCTTTCTGTACTTCCTGGTGAAATCCTGCCAGAATCATGTCCTCTTCCATTTGCATTAGTTGGCTTAGCCTGTCCTGTACTGCGCCTATTTCTTTCATTTTGGTAATTGCTGCTACATGCAGACTAGGTACTAGAAATTCTAATGGCACCACTGCTTTCTGCCCATACACCAGTCTAAATGGTGTTTGTCCTATCAACTTCTTGCATGTGGCCCTGTATGCCCACAATACTGCTGGTATTGTTAAGTCCCAATCATCCATGTTAACATTGTAGATCTTAGTGAATGCATTTTCCAAAATCTTATTGAAATATTTTACTCTTCCATTTGCTTGAGTATGATATGGTGTACTCTTATGGTGTATTATTCACACATGGGGTTGTAGGTTCAACATTAACAGTGATTTAAATTGGAGTTCCGCCTTTTGTTCCTCACCCTGGACTTCATGTTTTCCTTTCATATGTTGCACACAGGATTTCCTCAATATTCTCAACAGCCCGAAGATCCTCTACCTCTTCTTCATCGCGTTCCATGCTGTGTCTGTTGGCTATGGCTCTCTTCTTGTTATTCATTTTATATTGGTAGGGTACTCCACTGCGCGTCTTTCCATATTTTTCCATTATCTTCTTTATTTGATCTTCTTCCATCATGATTGGGTCCATGGCATCCTTCTTATTTCCCTTATCCATATCCTCTTCCATATCTCAACCTCGTGTCAGTGCTTCCCCCCTTCCCCCATGCACGCAGGGAAGTTTAGTTGTTTGATTCCATGGTAATCAAACCATTGTCAAATAATAAAATCTTGATTGAATCATACAACGATCTGATGTACCTACCTTTGGGTCCTTTTAGAAAAACCTGCTCTATTGTGGTGTAAGACTTCATGGTATCTATTGCAAATTTAGTGATAAACACTACAACAATACCGTCTAACCGGAAATCTATTGCATCCGTAAATTTGTTATTAACTTGTTGTAACTGTGCGATCTCCACATGATTCCACTCTAGATGTCTGATTCAATTTGTAGGGTCATTTTCCTTTAACCTTAATAACCACTCCTGCATCAAATGTGGGAAATCACAGAAAAATACCTCATTCTAGTCACTAAACATGTATTTGTCGATATATTTGCACGGTGTTAACTTAGGGTTTTTGTTTTCCTTCTGTGCAAACTCAAGTTCCTTTGTTTTCAACCATCTTTCAATCTCTACCTTCATTGGATTCCATGGCCTAAAAATTCCTTCTATACTTTCATTCTCCACACATTTCTTCCATGGATCTCATCCACTCAATCATGTGCAGTTCCAGCACACAACGAAACCATTTGTTGGTTTTAATCTCTTACTTCTTCTTGGTATGACCCAGGTTCGGATCTTAATAGGTTTCCAACAAAACCCTGAAAAACTATCGGCCCTCCTGGTAAATTAGAAGGAAACGCTATGCACAGGGTGCATAATGCAGTCTCACCTGAGATAGATTTTATGGGTGACTGCAATACTCAAGTGTTAGCAGTATAGGAATGAGTGAGGATCTATGATTTCATTATTTCTTCCTTATGAATTATCCTTTTTTATTATTCAATTAATTCTATGATTTATTCATCTTTAAACCTATGCATGCATGTTGATATAGATACTTTAACCATTCATTCATAAGCTAATGATCAACAGAAATTAAACATTCATTAACAATCACATTGAACACAAGCTTTACCATGGTTCACCCCCTCCCAGGGCTATGCCCACAAAGATCTGGCTTCTCTGCTCTTTTATTTATTTTGCTACAAAATCTTACACTGCACGAATTACATATTCAGTGATACAATCAAGGTTGAGGGTAAGAACCCCCTGTGAGGCAGACTAGATCACACTAGGCTCCTCAAGATATGACCTAACCCTCAAGAGACTCCCTTACTCGATTCTACAAAACTTATTACAATCAACAACCCACAAAATCATAATAATAAATTCTCTCTGTTATGATGTATCTAACTGAAATCCTCCTTTCCTCTTGACCTCATAGGTCCTTATTTATACTACTTTATAGGCTTATAGCCGTTACAATATTGTCAAAAACCCTAACCCTCATGTTTAAGCTTGTCTTCTTATGCGCCATGTTGCCTTTCCTCCTACATGCTACTTTTCCTTCTTTCTATGCATGTTTCTTTCTTGCCACCTATTGCGCACGCTCCAAAATTAGGTCTTCCTTTCCAAAAACATGTCTTTCCCACATAGATATTTTCTCGAAAAATAGGCCTGCACCCAAAATACACTTCCTTCTCAAAATAGGCCTGTGCCCAACAAACACATACCTTTGCAACCATTGTTCATCACTCATCTGAGGGTTTCTATTCTCTCCTTGGGAAAATTCTTGCTCCTTCATTTCCAGTTAGATATTTTGGGTCCCGACAATGAAACCATTTATTGGCATGCGGTTATAAGACCCTAGGTTCAGTTTATTCAACCAAGAAAACCCTTCAGATATCGTGTCTTTTAGAATCACCTGCATGCAAGTGAAGTCTCACTTGAGGTATCTACTGAGACTGCAGGAACCAAGTTTCTGTAGGGATGATGGGATGTGAGGCTATCATCATATCCATTACTATTTATCCACCATGTGCATAATATCTTTATTCATAACCTTTTATTAGTTAACAAACTCTATTGTGCAGAACCCTCATAACATAGATTGCAACATAAGTAACCCATTGTATAATTCATTATTATTGTGCATCAAACATATAGTAAATAGATCTATACTAATCATGCATAAACAAAACATCCATGAACAACCACATAAAATGACACATTCAAACACATAATTTAACATGGTTCACCCAATCCTTGGGCTWTGTCCACAAYCACTGGCTTCTATATTAGTCTTCATGAAATCACCATCTCARGCCATGCACTACTMTTACAATAGATRTAACATATCATATTATCCMGAMCTWCCTAGMCGMTCTRTAGTGCATGCMTCTCTCTSTRTGYAAATTCTCTCCAAAACCCCCAATAAGGATTCTCACTCATACACAACCTAATATCTTACTCTCAATAAATTATTCKTCCCCAAMTCATTACATATTTATTCATGGAGTTAGGKATCACAACCCCAATAGTTTATCCCAAAAACCTAATATGTCCTAGTTGTTTTCCTTCTTTTTKGCCAACATGCTTCTTTTCCTTCTTTTTTGCCAGCATGCAACTTTTCCTTCCTTTGTTCCTGTATGTTGMTTTTCCTTCCTTCTTTTGCGCCTATTATGATTTCTACTTTGACCCCACAAAATGCTCCCTTTTCTTCTTTTGCGTGCAGTCTTCAAAACTTATTCAAAATGTTTGTCAAACACATCTATGCTAGGTCATATGCGGACGCAAGATATCTAGGGTGCATAAAACTCTTTTCGAATGCCCCAACCACTTATAACCAACAATAATAGTAGTCATAGATATTTCAAGCTATAAAACCAGCTGCATAACAATACAATCCGCAAGTTATTATAGTTCAACTAAACTTGGGATCACCACACTTGAGCTCTCTCTAGGATTATAGTGAAAAGAAAAATGAAGGCACGTCTTGTCTGCATTAGGATCCATGGTAAAACCATGAAAGAAACACCAAAGGAGCACACACAACTTTGAAACTTCACACAATGAAGGGTGCCAATAAATCCCAATGTGTAGGACAATTAATAAAGTCTGATCTTTGTGCATGGGAATAGGGATGAGGAAGAAGAAACAAAGTCTAGCGCTACATATTTTCACTGCTATGTGGGGTGTGAAATCCAAGGCAACTTATTCAATCCAAGTTTCAGAGATCGGGGTTTTAAAGACTGCATATTGGACGACAAACACTAATATCTCGATTCTTTGAGTAATATAGACAAATTCTTCAGCAAATTTACATATCAAAGAAACCCTCTATTCATTTGTGTCCTACTATCATTAAACTTCAGACTTAATCTCCATGCCTGCATTAAATAACTACAATGTTGAATGGATTCATAGCGTTCAACTTTGATCATCACCATCTTACCGTTGAACTTGTGTGTGACTACATCACTACAACATCCCACCAACAAATACAGGTTCATGAATGATTTCTTGGCTTGCTAGTATCTATTACACTTTCTACGACAAAGGAAACTCAACGATGAGATGTTCTAAGAGAAAAGTAATAGTTGAAGTGTTCGTCAAGGGAGACAAAAGTGGAAACAATGGAAATGGAAAGTAGTTGAGACAAGAAATGCTCACAATTTTTTTATACCCATGGAATAATTAAAAAAACACTCTAATTTGACACCAAAATGTGTGCACGGATAGACTTGCAGATAGAGGGAAATATATGAAGTAAGAGAGATGTGTATGCATGCATGATAGAAAATATAATGACCAAAGGAGGAGAGGCAGACCAAAGGAAATCTGCACATGGGAATAATTTCCATGGAGCACTACCATAGCTCAATTTAGGCCTTAATAATTAATGGAATGAATTTCATTATGATACATGTATATACAGTGACCTTTGTATTCATCTTACAAGAAGTCTATCAGACTCCCAATAAAGGTTTTCACTTGAATTTTCATATTCCAAGTGAATAATACAAAATATATTAACCTTAATGGATTAGGTTTCTAGTAAATTATAAATTTTGTAAGAAATTTTCACTCTCAAAGCATAATATAAATTATTGTTTTGTTTTATGTAACTCTTCATTGTAACAACTTACTATTTTAAAGTTGGACTCAGTTCATAGTGGAACTGGAATTTGGGGAAGTGGTGATAAAGCATTTAGATTGTGTTTAGGGACAGGTAGATACTTGGACGATATGTTGGATGTGATCAGAGTAACATGCATTTATTTATTTTTGAAACCATGTTGTAACAAAGCTTTTAAAAAGACAATCAAATCATTCAATGTAGGAAAAGTTTCTTCATTTAAACTAGATTGAAGTATCCATATTTCAATCAAGATTTCCAATCTTAGAAAATATAATGATATTGTTTAAGTTGGTGGATTTGGTGGCACCCTCATGTGTCAATCTTGATGTACATCTATTTTGATTTCTCATGCAATGTATGATCCAAATGAACATTTCCATAAAAAATGATAATGTCTAGGGAGAATGACCCTCAAAGCTAGAGTCTCATACTGTTCTTTGTAGATTGGAATTTACAAAGCTAAGACCCTTCTCTATGGCCTCTTTTGAGAACTTGCAAATAATGGGTGTCTTCGATATTGTGGAGTTAATAACAAGCATGTAGTGTTCCTTAACCTTTATAATTGAAACAAAAATAACTAACTACTATCTAATGGAACTTATTCAAAGAGTATGGTTGCATACATCAATTGACTAAATCCTAGGTAGATTAAAGTAGGGAGGTTAAGGTAGGACCCCAACATGCCCTCCCCTTGTTGTGGATAAAATCTATCCTATGAATAGGGTGGACCGGGAATAGAGAGGAATTGAAATAACAATACAATTCTTTCCCTAAAGTAGCCTACAATGATTCTATATAACTACCGGTTAGTTACGAGGAAACTCAATTGGTTATGATGGTCGGTTAGACATGGGTCTTGCAATTTGACCTAACTCCAATCATTTTTTCTCCTATCCAAGTTCGCATAACCCCACACAGAGAAGAGGGTGTTGATGACCATTTTGATCAACAGTTCTGAGCCTACAAAGTATTGCCAGACTCCCCCTCATTTCACATTTTCTTGTGTAAAGTCTTGCGCACTCTGGCCGAGTTGTTACTACACATTCAAAGAAGATGTTTTTGGATACGTCGTCATTCAAGAATATTTTATGAATTATGAAAAATATTTGTGACAATCGTTAGTGAATATACGAATTATGGGTTCATCTCAAATAAAAACAAGTTCAAATCAAGTTTTAGACTAGTTAACGAAATACTTGGTGAAATCGATGAAATATTTGGTACAATTATTGTAGCTCTTGACCTATCACTTATATGGTTTATTTTTCTAACTCTCTGCATTGTACCCTTGCACGTCAACCCTTATTATCATATATCTCTCTTTCCCCACATAACCTTAAAAAAAAAAAAAAGTGTAAATCAATTGAAAAGTATGTCAAGACCAAGTTATTTCACCAAATATACTACTCCTTTAGTTGTACATGATCCACTTTCCAAAATTTTAATCATGACTCTGTCTTCAATTATAAAATTATTTCATAAAAGTTATCCATGCCATTTCATGTTATAACTTTGGAATTATTTCATGCCACTCCAAAAACAAATATATCATTATGTTTTCCATGATCCTTTAGACAAGACACCTTTATTATTCAAATAGATTAAATTACTTCATGCGAGCCACCATTTTCCTTATGGGTTGACTTAACCCATAATATTATAATAGTATATTAAGTAATTATTATTGTGTTTAAATATATTATAGTTAATATATTTATATATTCTTAATTAATAAATTAATGTATTAATAAAATATTTATACATTATGAAATAATACACTAATAAAGTATTAAAACATTAATAAAGTATTAATAAAGTATTGTTAATTAATACATTAATAATACATTATTACATAAATAGAAAACATTGACCATGACCATGACCATCACCATCACCATGATAATGACGATGGTTCATAGTGATAGCCTATGCTTCACCATCACGATAGTTAACTCCAATTGATGGTGACCATGACAATGACTATGCCTGATGTACGATATATATATATATATAGTTTGTTGCATTGTGACAACTGTAAATGTTTATGACAATGGAAAATTATATTGAGAGTTGTTCATCACAATGTGACGTTGGACAATGCTCGTGACATTGGGAAATGGTCGTCACATTGCGACGTTGGGAAATGTTTGTCAGAATGCGACGTAGGAAAATGTTCATCATAATGCAATGTTAGTCACAATGTAATGGAAATGTTCATCATAATGCAATGTTAGTCACAATGCAATGGAAATGTTAGTCACAATGAGATGTATGGAATCATGTTTTACTTTTTAGACAATGATTTTTCCTAAGGACATTGATAACAAAATGGAAATGTTCATCACATTGTGACGATGAGAAACATTCGTCACAATGGGACATTGGGAAATGGTCGTCACAATGCGACATTGGGAAATGGTCATCACATTGCGACGTTGGGAAATGTTCATCAGAATGCGACGTAGGGAAATGTTCATCATAATGCAATCTTAGTCACAATGCAATGGAAATGTTCATCATAATGCAATGGAAATGTTAGTCACAATGAGATGTATGGAATCATGTTTTATTTTTTAGACAATGATTTATATTTTTCCTAAGGAAATTGATAACAAAAGGGAAATGTTCGTCACATTGTGACGATGGGAAACGTTCGTCACAATGCGACATTGGGAAATGGTCGTCACATTGTGACGTTGGGAAATGTTCGTCACAATGCAACGTAGGGAAATTTTCATCATAATGCAATGTTTGGAAACACTTGACACAGTGTAGAATCATCTTTTACTTTTGTGACGTTGGGAAAATGGTCGTTAGAATGTGGCGTCAATAATTTTTTGTCACATTACGACGTTCGAAAATGTTCATCACATTATGAAATTGGGAAATTTTCGTCAGAGTGCAACGTTTGGAAATGTTAGTCACAATGAGATGTATGGAATCATGTTTTACTTTTTAGACAATGATTTATATTTTTCCTAAGGACATTGATAACAAAAAGAAATTTTCGTCACATTGTGATGATGGGAAACGTTCGTCACAATGCGACATTGGGAAATGGTTGTCACATTGCGACATTGGGAAATGTTCGTCACAATGCGACGTAGGGAAATGCTCATCATAATGCAATGTTAGTGACAATGCAATGGAAATGTTCATCATAATGCAATGGAAATGTTAGTCACAATGAGATGTATGGAATCATGTTTTACTTTTTAGACAATGATTTATATTTTTCCTAAGGACATTGATAACAAAATGGAAATGTTTGGGAAATGTTTGTCACAATGCGACATTGGGAAATGGTCGTCACATTACGACGTTGGGAAATTTTCGTCACAATGCGACGTAGGGAAATGTTCATCATAATGCAATGTTTGGAAACACTTGACACATTGTAGAATCATCTTTTAATTTTGCGACATTGGGAAAATGGTCGTTATAATGTGGAGTCAATAATTTTTTGCCACATTGCGACGTTCGAAAAATTTTGTCAAATGGCGACATTGGGAAATGTTCGTCACAGTGTGATGTTGGGAAATGTTAGTCACAATGAGATGTATGGAATCATCTTTTACTTTGTATAAAATGATTTATACTTTTCCATAAAATGTATGGTAAAAATACAAATTAGTAAAATACAATTTCAAATACATAATTTCCATATTATGACACTGAGACAAACCTTTCATACACATATAAAACTTACAACTTTACATAATATTATTAAAACTCTAACCACTATTTAAATAAATATAAAACTTCAAACAACATTTATACACTATTTCATTATCAATATAAATAATTTAATATATCATTAAAAACTTGAAACTTTAAATAATTAAAACTTTAAAAGATGATTGTTGGATTCATAAATCAACCACTTTTATGTAAAAAGTGGTTGATATATGAATGAGACATTACATTGTTTGTCAGAATGCGACATTACTATGTTCGTCACATTGCGATAAAAGGGATGTCTCTTCAGATTCCAACAACAGGGAAATGTTCATCACATAGCGACATTGCATTGATTGTGAGATTGCGACATTACTGTGTTCCCCACATCGATGTTAATATGTTCGTCACATTTCAACACTACTATGATTGTCACATTTAAATATTACTATGTTCATCAGGTTGCAACGTTGGGATAAGTTTTTGCATCACATTGTGACAAGGAGGCCATGCTCATGACAATGTGACGACAAGGTTATAGTCATCGCATTTCTATCACATGATATTTGCATGACATTACGATGACATGATATTTGCATCGCATTGTGATGAGGAGGCCATGTTCTTAAGAATGTGACAAGAAGGATATGTTTGTCACATTGCGAAGACGATGCTATGGTTGTCGCATTACGATGCCATGATATTTGTGTCACATTGTGATGAAAGGAAATTTGCATCAAATTGCGACAACATGATATTTACGTCACATTGCGACATTATATGCTCGTCACATTGCAACACATTATGTGTTGCAACATTTGCGTCACATTGCAACACATTAAATGTTCATGCAACATTATATGTTCATCATGTTGCGTCACATTGCAACATGTTGGTCACATTGCAACACATTAAATGTTCATGCAACATTATATGTGCATCATATTGCATCACATTGCAACATTATATGTTCATCATATTGCGTCACAACATTATATGTTCATTATATTGCGTCACATTGCAACATTACTATGTTCGTCACGTTGCAACATTACTATGTTCGTGACATTGTGACATTACATTGTTTGTCAGAATGTGACATTACTATGTTCATCACATTGCAACAAAAGGGATGACTCTTCAAATTTCAACAACAGGGCAATGTTCATCACATAGTGACATTGCATTGATTGTGATATTGCGACATTAATATGTTTGTCACATCGATGTTAATGTGTTTGTCACATATTTCAAGATTACTATGTTCGTCACATTTTAATATTACTATGTTCGTTAGGTTGCAATGTTGGGATAAGTTTTTAGTATGGTCAACATTTCAATATTACTGTGTTCATCAAGAGAAATATATATTTTGTTTGAATTTGGTTTGGTTGTTTACATTGAAGAGTGTGTCACATAGCCACATTTAGAGAGCAATAATTTTATGAGGTTAACATTGATATTTGTGACATATAAGAAGATGGCATTGAATTAAGGAGTAAAAATGCGAGAGATTAAGTTTCACTTTCATAAATTAAGAAGTAAACATTAAAATTAAGCCATATTGTGACATATTAAATGTAATAAGATGAATAACTTGAAAGGATTCAGCCATATTGACAATTATTGGGTTGTCTTTCCATTTAAGATAAAACTATTCATCAAAATTTAATATCGTTTAAGAATAAAATATTTGTCAAACTGATATAGCATTAATTGTATTCAAACATTATAATTCATGGTGTTTATTGCTGCTATGAAGATTTAAGTGCAATGATGTTTATTGATTGTATAATAAAGATTTAAATTCACTATTTCCTCAAGAATTATATTTATTGTTTAGTCAATATTAACATTATATTCGTGTAATATTATTGAAATTAATGACACATTGTTAACATAACATTATTAATGAAATATCTTCAACGTATATTAACATTAATATTAACATCAATGTAACATTATTAAAATTATATTTATGTAACATTATCATTACTAAGATTACTAATGTAACATTATTGTAATATTAATGTGTCATTAATGTAACATTATTAATTAAGTGGGTACTTGTAAAATTAATATCATTAATTATAAAACTAATGTTATATAGTTATTGGAAACATAGTTATTTATATTTAAAAATAAGAAAAGTTTATAAAGAAAATATTTAATTATTTTATTTTAAGTTGTCTAAAATTATTAAATCTATCCAATTAAATCTACAAAACTTAAAAAAATTATTTTTTTAAACCTAAATTTTTAAAGTTTAAAATGTTAATTATTGAACTTTATTTATTTATTGTAGAACTTTAATAAATTATACTTTATAAATTTATTGAACCTTATTAATTATTTCATTGAAAAAATAGTAAAACCCATTATTACTGTTTTATTCTATATTTATTTATTACTTTGGATAAATAGTAAAACATAAGATTACTATATTATTCTATATTTATTTATTACTTTGGATAAATAGTAAAACCTAGTATTACTATGTTATTCTATATTTATTTATTATTTCTTTACTACTATATTATTTTATATTTATTTATGACTTTATTGCTAGGTTACTATATTTGTTCATTGTTATTAACTTGTTCTTGTTATATTATTCCATATTTATTTATTATTTTATTGGTAAATTTTTATATTTATTCATTACTATTAATGGGTTTTACATTAATAGTATATTATCACATTATAAAATTAATACATTAATAATATAACATTATTTGTTTACATTAGTATTACATTAGTTTTAAACATTAATAATATATTACATTTAAACATTAACAATATTACTTTACTTTTAAGATTATTAATAATATTATTTTGAAGATTAAGATTATTAATATATGATGATTAAATATTAATGTTAATAAATGGTCTAGGTTAGTATTTAGGGTTAGGGTTAGGTTTTAGTTTAGGATTCAAATTTATGAGAGAAGAAGTGTAACTAATAATGTAAAAATAAACCATACAAACAATGCATAAAGTAGTTGATATTATTGATAATAACTGAAGAAGAATAACTCAACTTTGCATGCATTTTATTGGTGCAATTCTTAGCCCTTACCTTCGTACTCTAACTTATTTCACTTATTTCTTTCAGCTTTCCAATATAGTTATTAATAATAATGTACATGTACAAAGGAAAACAATGCACACACATAAATTACATATCATTTGAATTTTATAAATAAGTTTATATTGTGTGCTAATTAATAATGAAAGTACCATGAAAAGAATATAAATAAAACATAATCGCAGGCATGAAACATAATCGCAGGCATGAGTTCATAATTGCAAGCATAATCGCAGGCATGAAACATAATCGCAAGCATGTAAACATAATTGCAGGCATGAGTTCATGAAACATAAACGCAGGCATGTAAACATAATTGCAGGCATGAGTTCATGAAACATAATCGCAGGCATGAAAAATCCGTTACAAAAAGAGGCAACGAGGTCACACCTATCAATCTAGCATTGTTTTAAGTATAATCAAATCTTAATCAGTGAACGTGGCAATCTCGTGGTGAGAAGGTAATTTTTTAATCTTATTTAGTAAATGTGAAAAAGTAATCACATAAACGTAAGTCTTTATAAATGAGCGGAAGTTAATTTATCAAAATCTCATCCATTGATTAGAGAGTAAGATGAAGAATATGCCAACATCTTCAATTGCCAACCCTAAGATTGAAATTTATAATTAAAAGGTTGATGAATCCACCAATTCCAATAGGGGGGACACCTATCAGTGTAATTAAAATAAAGATTTTAATTTGTAGTTCTTTTAATAATAAACTTAGTTAGTTTCATTTTGTTAACTATATTTTGTTTATTTTCCACTATTTTTAGGGAGTTATAAAAGTAGTTTTCCAATAAAATTCACTTAAGAGCACATAATTTTCATGATTTTTTATATTTTTATCCATTTTTAAGGTACACATGCCTTTACTGGAGGAAAAGAACATGTACATGCTCCCACTATGAGCAGAAAGTGCATGTGGATGGATAAGAAGAAATTTTGGACCAAGTTCATAGTGATCCCAAGCTGCAAGGGATCAATATGAAGGGGATAATGGCCAAATAAAGACATCTAAGCCATGAGGGTGGCAACATATGCTATAATAGATGCCCCCTAATGAATGAGGTTAGAAGGAGAGATGATGGTTGAAGTTCATTATAATAACATGGAGGAAGCCACTGACTAGGGCCAGGTGAAATTTACCATACTTCAGATTAGGAAAGTACTCACAACAAAAACCAAGGAATCATATTGTTGGAATACTAAGAGGGGGGAGTGAATCAATATGAGCACTTATACCACTTTTAACCAGACTATATATATATATATATATATATATATATATATGTCAACTTTATTAGCATTATATCATCAATATATCCTGAACATATAAACATAAGAAACATCACATCAACAACATCACATCAAGTACACAGTACACCACAATTTACGTGGAAATCCAAACGAGAGAAAACCATAGAATTTTTTCTTATATATATCAAGAATAAATTCATAGGAAGCAACAACTTCCAAGTTCTCTAGCACCAACTGGAAGGAGGCACCAATACCCTGATTTATAGGAACCAACCTGAAGGAAGCTACAACTCCATGAATTCTCTGGCTCCAACTTTAAGGAGTGTCCAACTCCCTATTTTCTCTGACACCAATCGGAAGGAGGCTACAACCCCATTTCCTTGCCCCATTTTACCTCCCTAAAACATAAATGTAGACCGACCTATCAATGTCCTTGTCATTGGACTAATATACCATCACTTTCATTGTCAACCTGTCACCACAACCTGTCATTGTCAACCTGTCACAACAACCTGTCACATCAATCTATCACAATCAACCTCATCAACCAAATCATATCTACTCACATAGACCGAGAACAACTCTCAACCATATGCACAATATCACAAAGATGTGCATTAACCAAAACAACTCACAACCATCACCAAGATGTGCTTCTAGATCATATACAAAAATCACCAAGATGTGATTTTACCAATGAACCAAGATATGTTTTCCACATCCTTGATAAACCATGAACCATGTACTCTTCACATCAAACTATGTGCCAAAACATCACTGATATACAACCAACCAAATTTCCAACATGCACCTCAACCATGTGCCAAAAAATGCATCAAAAGATATACCAATGTAGCCTAGATATGCACCAGCAATGTGCCTCAACAAATATGCCTCAAACAATATGTACAATACATCCAATATGTACAACAAAACATATACCAAAAACTCACCAAGACATGCCTCAAGCATGCTCCACAAGATCACTAAGGTGCAACTTCAAAATAAGCATATAAACATACCTCTGATCCTGTAGCTGACCTGGTGTATGTGATCAAAAACCTGCAAACCTTTCTCAACTTCAGCAACAAGATAATAGAATCTTCATCAACCTTTACCTCAGTCTCATGCGACAAGTTTTGGATTAGTCACAAACCCTAACTTTCAACAAGCATAACTTTGTACGTGTAATGAATGAAGGTCTGAAACTTGTACCCAACCTTCTTCAGTATGTCTTCTAAAATTCCTCCAAGTTTCATTCCTTGAGTCATTCTTGAAAAGGATTTATAGAGAAAATGAGAGACCTTGTTGAATTATGTTCTATTCTAGAGAGCGAACTTGTACGACATGACACATGCTCAATATTTGATATCGTATTCTGAAATAGCACACAACAAACTACGACCTGTACTGTTTCCATTTCAATTTCTCTGACAACATTTGGATTCTCTATGAATAATTTATGACTATTTTACCCGGAACACCTGTTTAAAACTAGTTTCAGGACTAGTAAAAAACCCTATCTTCCACAGATTTTATCTCCAAAAGTACAATGACCTAGAAGCTGAAATTTCTACCACAGTTAACTTGATATGTCTTCTCAACAAAATCTAATTTTTTCTATCTGAATCATTCTATAAAAAAAATTATAGAGAAAATTGCAAGATGACCTATAAATAACATACCTTATAACACATCATCAAAAGAATTCATCCTCCCTTGGATTTTAGGCCTTCTTTACTTCACCTTCCCTATGAAATTTGCCTCAAATATCTTTGGTTACCTTAGTCACTTAAATATATTCAATATTATCAATAGGTGCTAATAAGAGTCTCTTGAAGTCTTATTTATACTTCCCAAGTGACTTCCTTTAGGGGCTACCTTGTAACTGTTTTACCTCTTTTCCTTATTCTAGTGCTAACCCACTTTCTTGTTGCAAATAAATTTTCCTTAATTAGTCAAATCAAAAATACTTTGTTGCAACTTATTTATCGTTAATTATCTTCTTGTTGCAACCACTTTACCCATAATTAATTTCTTATTCAACCACTTTGACTATTAAACCTTCTTGTTACAACTACTTTACCCATAATTGATTTCTTGTTGCAACCACTTTGACTAGCAAACTTTTTGTTATAACTAATTTACCCATAATTAATTTATTTTTATAACTACTTTGACTAGAAAACTTCTTGATGACTTTCTAGGATCTTCTAGAATAATTAACTTCTCGTTGACCTTCTAGGGGCTTCTAGATTATTCTTGAGGGTCCTCCAACTTCACAAGGCTATATATCCCTAATTGTGAGGAACCATGCCACGTACCACATATCATGGGAAATGATACGACATGTACTATCCATCTATGATAGTCTTACCTACAATTACACTGTCCTTCATTTCCATATTCCTTAGTCAACTTCAAGTTCCTTAACCACACCTCTGGGGCTCCTTGTATACTTCTTCAAATGCGCCCATCATATCTGCTGACATCAACCAACTATCCAATGATCCCGTCCACATCTCTAGGTATTATGTACTTCTCCAAGGTGTTATCACTGAAATATCGTTTGCAACATTGCACACAATGGTTAAGGAAACATATCAATGTCAACAACAATTAGTCCACCTATAGCACCAAAATGCATCCAAAAGGAAAAAAACTATATAATTGGGTCAAAAATTGAAGTGTGCAGATTCACCAAAGGAGGATCGCACACAGTGCACAGCATGCATTGGCCAACATAGCCCTCATCGCGCACTATGCGCAAAATGCATGACTGTCTACGAGAAAAGCCTCCCAATGGGGAGGTGTGATCCAAATCGGATCTGGCAAGAACAATTGGCTATCGACACAAGAATATAATATGATCAACACATGAAAAGTTTAAGGATATAGATGACAAAGGATATCGACTTGTTGGCATGGAGGGCCCCATGCCATCACAGATGATGTCCATTTTGTGTGTAAAATATGTAAATTCGGGAAACATGTTGTAAATAAATAATGAGACTTCATGAGGCCATTTCCACGTGGGAGAAAAGAAAAAATTATAAAGAAAGGAAGGAGTAATAGACTGAAGAGAAGCTAAAGCATTGGGGACGCCTGGCCTTCCAACTATCCTCCCAGTTGACTCAACATTCTATATAATGTCTCCCCACAATGAGAAAGGGGTTCTTTGGTTGTGAATGATGTAAAGAGGTTGCCCATATGTCACTTAGGAGGATAGAAATGAACTAGAGAGCCTATAAATTTCCCATTGCTGAATAAATAAGAGCCCGGTCAAAGCCAAGAGAATCTTGGTTTTCCCGTTTGGGTTTCCAGGGTAAATTATGAGTTTATGTGTGATGGTTGTTGTGGTTGTATTTGTTCATGAATGGTTTATGTGTGCAATGTAACTTAATTATTTTCTACGTTTATTTAGAAAATGGAATTTCATACCAGTTTGGACTTGAGATTGTTTAATATGAATATGGTCGTTATGGGTTTGTGAGCCAACCTAACAACTCTTTACCCATAAATGTGCATTTCTTTTGAGTTGGGAATCAACGACGATCCTTCCCGAGCCGTTTCTATTTCATTGGGGGTTTCTAATTTCATTTTTTAGAGTCGTTGGGTATATTCTTGACTTATTGGGGCATTTTCCTTTTTCCCATAAATCATAGACATAATATATATCGAAATTCGAGGTTGTATGGGCATTCGTCAGCCACCAGTGGACCATATACACATTTTTCAAATTTCGCCCCATATGTTTTTCTTTGTTGGTGAACATTAAAATCGACTTGCATACATTTTTCTTTGTTGTTGAATGCCAAAATCAACTTCCTAACATTTTTTACTCATCGTGGGTTGCCAAAATATCCCTTGGATGTTTTCTATTTGTCGGGGGTCACCAAAATCACTCTTTAAACATGTTTATATGTTGTTGGTCATCAAATTCGCCCTGCATACTTTTCTTTCAGTTGTTGATCACTAAATTTAACTTTCCTAAGTTTTCCCTTCATGTTTGGGTGCCAAATCCACCTTTTATTTATTTACTTTTACCATGATTCAACCCATATCCGACTAGGTTATTTCTTGGTCGAATTCCTTTCCTCATTCGATCGACAATCCTTCCTAGTTGACCCAATCCACCCACCTTTTGATTGGAGTATTTTTTTGGTCGGTTTTGCTTCTTGGTTGACCCGCCTTTAGTCTAATCCGACTTGGGTAAATTTGACTTGGTTGACCTGACTCTTGGTCGACTAAAATTTGGATGATTTGTTTTTCTTTTGACCTGACTCACATCTTTTCAACTCATTTATTTTCCGACTCGACTTGTGGCTTGATTGGTGGATAATTTCCCATCATCCAAAGAGCCAAGGTTATAATTTTTTAAATGGAAATTCTATGTTGGTGAGATGGATAGGCTATACGCCTCTCATTTACAGATCAAGAGGAGGTTAGGGGATGCTTCTATATCTCTAGAACTTAGTGAACCTCGACTGAATTAAGAGTTCCCAAGATCATATCACAAGAGAAACAACTCACCCAACACTGATCTCCTCTGAAATCACTGAATCTAGAAGGCTATAGAGGCAGTCGCGGGTTCGCAGTAGTGCAACTAGCGATTGGTCGTGGGCTGGAAGTAGTGTATCCAACGACTATCCATGAGCACGATTGTCCTAAAAAATAACAAATCTAAGGCAAAAGAGTGTGTCTCGGTAGTAAAGCATCAATGGGTCCTCCATGAGTTCCTAGTGTGGAAAATAAGGCTGTAAAAACATGGGCTTGTAATTTCTAGGATATAATGACTTTCATATATATATGATTATAAATTTTGAAAATATAGTCATGTTCAAGAACAATGCATTCTCTACAATTCTACAATTTTTTTAAATAAATTCCATCATTTAGGTACTCGACACATACTAACGAGAACATATGCATTATATTTTGCATGAAAAATAACACACTACTGTTAGAAAAACTCAAATTTCACATCTAGTCATACACAAATTCTAAAAATAAAAATTATATATTCATAAAACTAATTCAATTTCCTACATTTCATCTTTTTACACTATATTCAAATTCATTGTGAAAGTACCACAAATTATCTCTCCAAGTTAACCGATTGTTATTTTTCCATGTTTGCATTGCCACTAATGCATTATGAGAGACCATCATTAACTTGCACTTATATATATATATATATATATATATATATATATATATATATATATATATATATATATATATATATTCTATTTTTTATTCATTCATATTCATATATATAGATATAGACATACTTAGGTATTTTGTTTTCTCCATATTATTTTGGACTTGCCTATGTGGAAAACAAATTATATGACTCATAAGTACAAAACTAGATGTATTCACTTTAAAAAATAAAAATTGATTGATTATGTTGAAAGCCTCAAACCCCACTGGAAACACTTGACCTCATAATGTCAAGATTTCATGGACTTTTTAAACTTAGATAAATATAAATTTAACATTAAAAATTATGAAAAAATAGTGTCACTATTATCTACAACTATACAAATCCGTTTCAACAAATGTTGTCATTTAGATACTAAAGTGACATCTTCACACGAACATATGCATTATGCATTATATTCTAAAAGAAAAAGAAAAGTAAGAAATCATTGTTATAAGAACTTAATATTTTTTAGTTATACAAATTTTTCATAAACACAATTTATGTATTCCAAAAGGAGATTTGATTTCTTACATTTCATCTTTTAACACCATATTCTAATATTTTGTACATATACCTCAAACAATTTCTCCTAATCAACATATTACAACTAACACATCATAAGATGAAAACATTAACTCACACCAACCAACCCTATTAAAAATAAAATAATGAATACATTATAATAAATAAAATATTTTTAACCCTAATCTCCCATCAATTTTTTTTCCAAAATATTTGTAATCCTTATATCTCCCATTAATAATTTTTCCAAATTACATTTACATTGAAACACAAAGCAATTATTTTTTTTCCAAATTACAATTACATTAAAACATGAAGCAATTCCATCCCATAAGAAAGTAAAAGTGAAAAGTACTTCGATTTTTATTTTTTAAAGTGAAAAGTATTCTGATTTTTATATTTTAATAATTTGTTGATTAAACTAAAATAAACTAAACTAAACCTAACGATGTTAAATAAACGAATACAACCGAAAGATGCAATCCCTGCCACTTTATGTATTCAGTCCTCTAGACTAGAGAGTACCATCACAAAAGAATAAGTATGTAAATTTAAAACTAAACACTAATGTGGAAATGTGATAAAATCCTTAAAATAAAAGCTATTTAATGGTTTCCATCACCAAAACACCTAGTTTGTAAATTTAAAACTAAACACTCATTTCGTAATCTTATAAAATCCTTAATATAAAAGCTTTTAATGGTTTACTTTTTCATAATAGTTGAATGTCATACGGGACATACACGCTAAATATACATGTCTATTAAGAAATTGTTTATTGGTCAAATTATACCCCTTAAACCCTCTCTTGAAAAGTTCAAAATAACATTAATGAAGGTAACGAACTAACAAGGATTGTAATATTCGCAACACTGCAACGAATCGGTTGCATAGACCGTTATCTGCCATAAAGTCTAATCTGCAATGTACATTGTACAAGAGATTTCAGTGGCAGATAGAAGAGTTTTTTCAAGTGTAGACGAGGAATTGAAAGGCAATGGAGGATTGCTCACATCGTCCCCATTTCCTTCTAGCATTTGAACAACCCGGCTCATACATGGACGATCTTTGTAGTTGTATTGAATGCACCACAATCCAACTTTAGCTAGTCTCCTCATCTTCTCCTACTACTATTCCTCCTCCTCCTCTCAATCTCATCCCCAACTCACCATTATCAAGCAGATTGAAAGCCCACTCAGGAAAGTAAAATTGACTGGAATGGATAACCTTCCAATCAAAGTTCTTTCTACCCCCAACAATCTCTAGAAAAAGCATTCCGAAACTATAGACATCTGATTTGTTAGTAATAGGACCCACATCTCTGTCACATACCTCTAGCGCAACATATCCCGGCATCCCTCTCCCGGCCGTCATTGATATATGGTCCTCTGCCCTCCCACAAAGTTTTGCCAGACCAAAGTCGACAACTTTTGGCGTGAATTTGGCATCCAGTAATATATTGTGAGGTTTGATGTCGAAGTGTATGATGTGCTTCTCGCAATCTTGGTGTAAATACGCAATTCCACGAGCCACACCCAAAGCTATAGAATACAATTGTTCCCACATTAAGACTTGCCCCTTCTCTTTTCCGACAAATATTATTTTTTCGAGAGATCCATTGACCATGTACTCATATACCAGTGTGCTTGTAGAACTTTCAAAGCAATACCCCAACAGACGAACCATATTGACATGATGGACCCATCCAATGGTGGCCACTTCATTCATGAATTGGGTCTCAATGTGCCTACGCCGATCAAGAAGTTTAACAGCCACTAGAGAGTCGTTCCGAAGCTTTCCTCTATACACCACACCAAAACCCCTTCTCCCAACTTTTCTGCAAAGTTGTTTGTGATCTTCTTGAGGTCTGATTGTGAATATCTGGTTGGTATTTCATAAGCATATTCCCTTAGGAATTTCTCCACCTTTGAAATAGAGCTAGGAGGAGGAGGAGGAGGAGGAGGAGGAGGTTGTTTTCTCCTCTTCACATAAAACCTTAAGAACAATACTACTACTATTGCTATTAGCGCAGTTCCTCCAATGGAACAACCTGAGGTGGAATGAAGAGATTGATATCAATGTGATCTTGGTCCAACTCCTAAGAGAATATCAATGAAAACAAAATGGAAGTTCCCCTTGAAGTTAATAAATCGGAGAAACTGAATAGGGAGAAATCATATTTACCTATTATAATCGACTTGCTTCGACCTCCTGTATTGAAGAACCACATTTTTTTGGTAAGAGAATGAATGCTTGACAGATAGGGAAACACATATACATAACATGATTCATAAGCGGTGGTAAAATTGAGCATTTAACATGATTCATAAGCGGTGGTAAAATTGAGCATTTAACATGATTCAAAAGTGGTGGTAAAATGGAGCATTTAATATATCTTTACAGATTGAGAGAATTCAAGCACTGAGATTTGTCATCAAATTTGTGGAAGGCTATCGAGAAACCTACCATTGCCGAGGTATTTGTCTAGATACGATTTCCCATGAGGGAAATAGAAAACAAACGGTTCGGAAGATTCTGAATTGTTATAACCACAAAACGCCTTACTACTGAAACAATCGTTACATCTTTGATCACTGTTCGGGTCGATCGACCATGTTATATCAAAAGCCAGATTCCATGGGAAAGGCTGAGAGAGGTTACTAATATTAATTGGTACTTGAAGATGCATTTTACAGAGGTGTGTGCCCACTGTGTCAAATTCTGGAGTAAAACTGTAAGAGATGATGTTGAATGATAATATAAGAATCCTGTAGTTGTGGACATAGACAATTTTGGGGTGAACCACATTAAATATATGTGTTATGATGTATGTTGTGTTGTGATGTGTTTCTTTTCTATTTTGTTTATGACACACCTATAATATATGAATGGTTAATATGAATCTGTTATATGTTGTTTGGTTTTGTGCACATAATGAATGGTATAATGAATGAATATTAAGGATAGCGAATATGATGAATGTCTCCCATCCCATTCCTCCATAACTACGGAAACCTGGTTCCTGTAGTCCCCATAGATACCTTGGGTGAGACTTCACCTGCTTGTAGGTGATGCTGAAAGGGTCAGTGGCTTTATAGTTTTTTTGGTGATTTAATGTTGAACCCTGGGTCTGCCCATTACATGCCAAAAAACGGTTCTGTTGTCGGGACCGAGATCTGCGACTGAGGGGGATGTGGAGACCTACTAAGGAGGAGATTGGAAAATGGTTGGACATGAAGGAGATCGAGTTTTTTGTAGATCAGAATAAGAATTTGAGGACCAGCGCAAAGAAATGGATATAAAGGTATGTTTTTACAAACTTGCATGAAATTTTCTTTGTTGATTTCCTGAATATTTTAGCGTAGTGGATCGAGAGAATACTTGAACAAAATGAAATATTTTTCATTGTTGTTCTGAGAAACTAGACTATTGAGTTGATCCAAAAAGTTAATACTATAATCAATCGAGTATCACGCGTAGTTGATTTATGGTTTAATAATATACTAGGAGGTTACATTATTGAATTTGATATAGATTGTCCTCAATCATATAATACTGTTGAAAGGGAATTCTTTAAAGGACCATGTGGAAGATACTTGAAGTCACTATCTACTTGGATTAAGATGTTGTTGTGTGATAAGGGAGTTATGAAGATGGAATCCGATTGTCCTAGAAACTAAGCACCTTCACACATAGGGGGGACTGGGGGACGACCAGGGAATGGTCTAAATGTTGCAGGGAAGAATGAATGAGGAATGGATGGGTTGATGATGTCGAGAGAAGAAGAAGGTGCGACAAAAGAAGAGATTGGGGTATTGCACAGTGGAAAGAGGTTTCGATATAGTAGGAAGAGGATTGTGGTTGATAGAGAGGAGAAACATAGTGAGATTGCAGAAAGAGAAATTGGCGTAATACTCTAGATAATACCATGCACAAAAGGTCAGCTCAGTCCAGTAGAAGAAGATTCCACTCAGGCCAAAATCTGCGTCGAACCCACAACCCCTTATGCATCTTCAAAGTTTGAAAAAAATTTGTCGATTATAGTTAGTAAGGGAGGTAAGGATAGCAGTCAGAGCAGTGGAAGTTGTACAATAACCCGACTTTGATAGTATCACCGGGGAGGAATACAAGGTAGAATATGATGGTGGGAGTAGATCCTACTTAAAGAATGTTTGTCTTTCACAAGGCAGGTTCAAAAGATCCAGAAAAACATTTGTTTATTTGTGAAACTATAAGGGTTGTGAAGAACGTCCAGGACGATGATGCGAAGATTGAACAGTTGGATATTACATTCATAGAGTGCACATTACTATGGTACATGAAATATCATACTACTACACCTACAAGACAAACTAGAACAATGGAAGATGTAAGGCAAGCTCTATTGAAAGAGTTCCAAAAATCTAAGTCTGAGTTGCAGTGCATTACAGAGATGAAGGTGATTAAGAAGATAGTGAATGAATCAGTGTGGGATTATGACCAAAGGTTTAAGATATTGAAGGATCGATTGACATTTCAGATTCCATATGAACACCATAGGGAGTGTTTTATTACAGGATTGTTGTCGCATACACACTGCCCTTTGACGTAGAAAAAGATCGTGTCATAGTCGGAAGCCCTCAAAATTGTTATGAAATTGGAAGCATCCCCTATAGGAGAAAATGACACAAGGATGGCTCAAGTTCAGTCCCAGTTAGCAGCACTGACTATTCAGTTGCAGGAACTCGCGAAAGGAAAATATAAGCATGAGGAAGTCTGGTGTGTCACATGTAGAACCGAAGGTCAACATAAGAACGAATGCCCAACTTTTCAATAGTGTTTGAATACACGATATCTGAATCCATTAGGGGTATAGTATGAGATTTACAAGATGATGGGTCACCACCCTACTAATTGTCCATTGATGCATAAATATCAGAGCACAACAAGAAACTTGTTTTGCAACTTTTGTAAGTCAGATGAACATGAAGAGAAGGATTTTCGTGCATTTGATATGATGAGAGAGTACCCCACTGATACATACAGAGTCCAAGGTGAAGAATCAGAAGGAAGAGTTCCACAGTATAATACTCCAAGAGTTTATAATCAAGGAGGAAGAGGAGGATTTAGAGGTCATGGAAGAGGAGGATTCGACAGAGGAAGAGGTCCAATTATATGTTATAACTATAATCAACCTAGACATTTGGTGTGAGACTGTCCAAATTGTAGATTTTAACCTTGTACAATTATTTACTGCAAACAAATTTTCAATAAAAGAACAAAAAATATACAATGGAAAATACACACATTACACAGAGATTTTTCCCCTGGAAACCCAAATCTGGAAAACCCACATATTCTATATTCATCATATCATACGTTGTTTACAATACAATATACATATAGGAGCTAGCGACGTCCAAAACCCTATTCCAATGTCATGTATTAGTCAACAACCCTAATTCCTTAACCAGAAATAGAAAACCATCGGTGAAAATCCATGTGCCGAAAAACTGTTGAGAAACAGACACAAAAATTGGTACAAAAATTCAGGGGTGCTACCCCTGAACCCTCATGCAAGGGGGCTCCACCCCGCTATGACGCCCCAAGAAAGGGGGGCACTCTGCCCCCCTTGCGCACCCGGTGCAACATAGACACTAGTTCTAGTCGTGCAAATAATATAACACATACCCAACATTCTCCCACTTATTGTTTTCTTTTCATACAGGGGGTTACAAGGTTACATAGTCAACAATACAGGGAAGTAATGCCCATAGATCCTCTACACCAAGAGAACTTCTTAGTGCTCACAGATTTTGTTAACGAATCTGCAACATTCTTCAAAGTGTGCACCTTCATCAACAACACCTTCTTTTCTTCAACCATGTCTCACAAAGTGATATTGAACATCAATGTGTTTTGTCTTTGAATGATAAGCAGGGTTCTTCGCCAAAAAATTGCACTATGAATGTCACAATCTATCCTTACAACTTGTTGTACCAACCCAATACCTGAACACAATCTCTGTAACCATACTACTTCCTTGCTTGCATGAGTGGTTTCCATGCATTCAACTTTTGTAATTGAAAGTGCCACTACAAATTGTCTTTTGCTCATCCAATTGATTTCTCCTCCAAACAGGTTAAACACATACCCTCTTGTAGATCTTCTATGATCCAGATATCCATCTCATTCTACACCCACAAAGCCATGTATGTCCAACACTCTATCCAAACTTGATCTTCCTTGGTAGCACAATCCATAACTAGTAGTGCCACACAAATACCTGAAAACTCTCTTTAATGTTTTCTAATGATCCTTCCCTGGTTTTGACATATATCTGCTCAAAACGCCCACCACATGTGAAATGTTCCATCTAGTACATACCATTGAATACATCAAACTTCCAACCACACTCGCATATGGAACACGAGACATGTCCTCCTCCTCCTCTTCTTGTGTCTTGGGACACTGATTCTGCATATAACTTTACACCTACACAAATAGGAACCCTGACTAATTTACATTCCTACATATTAAACCTTTGCAATATTGTCTCAACATTTTTCTCTGATTTAACAAGAATTTCTTTTTTTCTAATCTCTTTTAATTTCCATGCCCAAACTTAAATTTGCAGCACCAAGATCCTTCATGTCAAATTTAGAGGACAATTGAGTTTTCACATCCTGGATAATCTCCTTGTTCTTTCCTATCAACAACATGTCATCCACATACAAGATCAAATAAATCAAATGATCACCAATTAATTTAAAATACACATAGTGACCCTCTTTGCTTCTTGTGCAGCCAAGTCCCAACATATAAGTATAAAATTTTTGATACCACATCCTTGGTGATTGTTTTAAACCATACAGGGAATTTTTCATCTTGCATACCATATCCTTCTTTCCCTTCACAACAAATCCTTCTAATAGCTTCATGTAGATTTCTTCTTCTAGATTCCCATGTAGGAATCGTGTCTTCACATCCATCTATTCTACTTCAAAATCAAACACAACAACAATATATTACAAAAATCTAATAGAAGTTAACTTGGCAACTGAGCTTTGTATTTCTCCACTTTTCCTTCTGCATTCAACTTCTTTTTAAATACCCATTTTCTGCCAATGGGATTTATTCAAGTCAACAACTCCACTAGATCCCAAGCCTCATTCTTATCCAAGGATTTCATTTCCTCAACCATGGCCTTTTTCCAGATTTTTCCATCCTCTGAGTCCACTGCATCCCTAACAGTTCTAGGATCATCATCAGTAATAGACAAAGCTAAATTTGAACGGAAATTAGGTGGATTATACCTTTCCGATATCCTTTTTTCCCGCATCGATCTCCCCAATGTTGGAGTATGAGGATATTCTCCTTCTGATTCTTATTCTTCTATAGAGTTTGATTCATCATCCTTTGACTCAAACTCTATTTTCTCTAGTTCTTTCTTACTTGGTAGGACTTCCTGTTTCACAACATCCTTCATTTCTCTAAATACCACATCTCAACTATACACAACCTTCTTAATTTCTAGGTTCTAAAGCTTATAACCTTTGAGACCATCTTTATACCCAATAAATATATGTTTTTCAGCCTTCTTATCTAGCTTATTCTTGTTTTCCTTTGGAACATGAACATAGGCCTCACAGCCAAATACCTTGAGATGTGTGAGAGAGGGTTTCTTACTAGTCCATACCTTCTATGTAGTCTTGTCATATAGTCTTGATGAGGGTGATCGATTGACCAGGTAACATGCAATACCCACTCCCTTTGCCAAGAATTCTTTCCCTAACCCGACACCACTGAGGATGCACCTTGCTTTTTCCATCAACGTCTTGTTCATCCTTTTTGCAACTCCATTTTTTTGAGGTGTATATGGAGTAGTCGTGTTCCTTGCTATACCACACTTCTTACATAACTCTTCAAATTCATTCCCGCAGAAATCTCCACCATTATCTATCCTCAACACCTTAATTATTTTTTTCTGTTTGATTCTCAACAAGAGCCTTAAACTCTTTAAACTTGTCCAAGACTTCATATTTCTTCCTAAGGAAATATATCCAAGAATTCCTCGAGAAGTCATCTATAAATGAGACATAGTGCACATATTTTCCCAATGATGGAACCAAGACAGGTCCAAACACATCATTGTGCACTAGTTGTAAAATTCCTTCTGCCCTTGTTGCACCAGGGGGGAATCTTACCCGATTCTTCTTCCCATATACACAATGTTCATAGAAATAAAAATCCAGAGAGAAGTTAGACATACCTTCAACCATACCTTTACCATGTAGTAGTCGAAGACCCTTCTCTCTGATATGCCCCAGTTATTGATGCCACAACATAACCTTTTCTCCAGAGATTGTAGGAGTTTTTTCTTCTTCTGCTCCAATATCAAGAACAATGGAACTATAACACCCATTACTAATAGTGTTTCCTTGCATTTTATATGGAGTTCCAATCTGAACTCCCTTCAACAACACCATTTCTCCTCAAACCATCCTACACGTTTCTTTGTCAAATATTGTTTTTACCCTTGCATCGTCAATTTTGCTTACATAAATCAAATTTTTGGCTAATCATGGGATGTGTAGAACACCAGGCAGTGTTCTAATCCTTACATCTATGAGCCTCAACTTGACTTTTCCTGTTCCTATGATTTTGGTTGTCGAGTCATGACCTAGGAAAACATTACCTCCATCATACCTTTCGTATTCACAGAAACACTCCCTGAGGGTAGTCATATGAAAGGATGCACCTGAGTCAACCAGCCATGCCTCATGATATGCATGTGTTCTTGAAGAAGCCAAGTACACATCTCCTCATTATTTCTTGGAGGTCTTTTCTTTTGTAGAGGGAGCACTTTCAGATCCCTTCACTTTCTTAACGCTTTTGGATCTATATTTCTTCTTGGAATGCCCTTCTTTTCCACATCTCCAACATACCTTTACAAAATTTCTAGGAGATTTATATCTACCCTTAGACTTAGATCTCCCACTTGAGGACTTAGATCTATTTCTTTCCTGGGAGCATACTCTTGCAAATAATGCATCTATGCTATGTCCTTCCATGTTCTTCCATCTCATCTCCTCCGACAACAAGGATGAGACCACATCATCAAAACTCAAGGTAGTTGTATTACTACCTATAGCCACAACCAGACTATCCCATGAGTCTGGTAAAGAGAACAATAAATTGATACACTTATCTTCATCTGAAATTTTAATCTCAACATATAACAATTGACTTACCACAGTGTTGAAGGCATTCATATGCTTTGTCACCGAATCTCCATCTCTCATCCTCGGGATATATAGATTTTTCCATAGGAACATTTTATTTACCAGGGACTTAGAATGATAAAAGTTCCTAAAATTATCCCATAACTCCTTGGTTGATCCAGGTGGATATCGGTGGCCACCCACCTTTTCCAACTGGCTCAAAACAACTTTCTGGCAATTTTGGCAATTTACTATTTTTAACAGGTTTTAACTTCCGGGGCCATTTTGAGGGCCTAAATGAAGGTTTTTAGAGATAGATATTATCAATGATATCCAAAGGCATTATTGAGCCCCAAAAATTAATCTCCTTGACGATACCTTTCCAACGAGCTATCATATGCCTAAAACGGAGATCGTATGCAAAAGTTACGACCCCGGGAAGTTGATGTACTAACTTACCCAAACGGGGCCCACATGACTTTTGGCGCTTCATCTACTAGAGTTAGGTTTTTGGATGTCTAGGACTTTTGGCATTCCCATTTATTGTAAAAGGGCCTTCAGAGCCTCATTGTAATCATATTCTTGCGAATGCGTGCTTCCGTCACATCTCTTCTTAGAGATAAGCCGCCACCATTTCAGCAAGCTTGTTTCCGCTGCATTTTACAGTTTCAGCTTATTTCGTTATTGAATAGAAAACTAGTTTTACTGTATCTCTATTATTTTGTGTTAAGCACCTGTTAATAATCTGTATTCATTTCGTTCTGCTCATAAAATTTGGATCATTGGTTGTAGCTTCCCCTCACACATTCAGTAATACAGAATCTGAGAGACACAATCGGATTTTTCTCTTTGCCTTTCGATCCAACTTTTTCTATTCATCTGCTGACATTCCTATAGGTGCAGTACCTAGATCCACCATGACCCAGTGATCTCTGTTTACCAATAGATCTTCTATCTTAAGCTTCCACAACTCAAAACTTTTCCCATTAAATTTCTCGATCTTTATTTTTGGACTGCTCGCCATTACTTTTCACCTGAAGAATCAATACCGCAAATCTCCCACTATAACAAGGCTTATCACAGTCCTGAGCCAAACCCCTAACCACAAAGGCATCCCATTGAAGCAAATAATTTCTCTAATACCAAATATAGATTTTAACCTTCTATAATTATTCACTGCAAACATATTTTCAATAAAATAACAGAAAAGATATAATGGAAAATACACACATTACACAGAGATTTTTCCCTTGGAAACCCAAACTGGGAAAATCAACATCTTCTTTATTCATCATATCATACATTATTTACAATACAATATACATATAGGAGCCAGTGAAATCAAAAACCCTAATCTAATGACCTAGATTAGTCAACAACCCTAATTCCTTAATCGGAAACAAAAACCCATCTGCGAAAAACCATGTGCCGAAAAGCCACCCAAAATCGGACATGAAAAGCGATAAAAAATAATAATTTGAGGGCTCCCACCCCCCTGCAAACCTCCCAAACAGGGGGGTTGTTCCCCCTTGTGAACCCCCGAGAAAGGGGGCACTCCACCCCCCTCTCACCCCCTGTGCGCCTAGCATAACATAGAGACTAGTTCTAGTCGTGCAAAGAATATAACACATACTTGACACAAATCCCTACATGACACGTACATATTGCATACAACTAGACCATGCGATGGAGGATTTCCCAAAACTAATTAAAAAGTGGCAATAAAAGAGGAATTTGAATGTATAGATGATATCAACATAGGCACATGAAGCCCCGGATGGGGTGCCACGTGGAGCAGGGTGGGTACGTGGAGCAGCGCCAGGAGGGGCCATTAATGGTGGCCATCCGCCCTCATATCCTTAATATTTATGATGGGCATCAACTCAGTCGGCCTCCACCATTTGATGAGGCCTCTCACTCGTGTGAGGAGACTAGCTAGCCAGAGCATTAAGACCATAGCCTTAATGGCTATAGCCACCATTTTCTCTCTTATCAGCATTCTCGCTGGCTTTGGGATATATTGGAAGGTTACAAAGTCGAGTGAGAACAATAGCGCAGGGGGAATTCTGGCTCTCGTTCTAGTTCTAAACATGCCACGGGCAAGGGGAAGGCCTCGCAGAGGCACAGGGTGGTACGTGGCCGACTCACGATGGAAGAGGCATAAGAAGTTTGAGCGAGCTCTGGCTTTAGCCAAGCGAAAGAGACCCAGGGAGTCCAAAGGAACATAATCGCCCCCCAGAACGTATGTTGAGGAGATTCCTCTGGAGGAATTCCCCCAAAATCTTTCTGAAAGTCTCATTTTCACGGTTCTGGACAACTGGAACCCCCCTGTGTATTTTGGAGCAGACGCACTGATTCCCAATCCAAGAGCAGTACACGGTCCCAACAACACTCCAGTTGAGGAATTCGCAACTTGTCTGGTAGAGGAAGAGCTGTCAGAAGGGAACGAGGAGAACATCTGCAAGGCTCCTGATGAATTAAGGCTGCAGCGAGAGTAACAAGCACACCAGGAGGAGGACGAAGAGCAAAAATCGCAACCCCAACCACCACTTCTTCACCCGGAGCACCTGAACCTGATTTTCGAGGTCCGCAACATGGTGTACGACCAAATCTTTAGAGTCGTCCGCATAAACCAATGCCTGGACATGTTGTATGCTGCCTACTCTAGCGCCACCCCAAGGAAACAATGCCCCACCTGCGCTCAGATTTACGCCATTCCAATTAGACACGACAAGGAGAAGGATGACCACGAGGACACCAGTTAATAGGTTCTCCTATTCAACCACTGCTCAAAACTCTTTCTTTTTTTGATGTATAACAGATCTGTAGCTCTTCTAGCTCATAGAAATGGTAGCGATAGCATAGGCATGATCAAACTAATGATAAAATTGGCCATGCACCCTGGTTTCCTTCGGGCAGGGTGACAGAACAACATTTTGAGTTTGCATGCTAGTTTGGACTGGCCAGCTGTCTCGGTTTCCTTCACAGGCAGGACAACTGGAACCTCAATGTCATGTTGTAACTTTGCAATATCAATATATTAGGACCTTCTTTTTTACTTAAAAAATAAAAATAAAAAATAAAAACATAGGCACGTGAAGAAAAACCTAAGATAGCAATATTTACGTGTGGAGGAGCGAGAACTGAAGCTGATGCAACAGATCAAGGGAATAAGATCCACCAATGTGTCAGGAAAGCATCAGAACCTCTTCCATTGTTTGATCCTGGAAAATATAAAGAGACCTATAAGCAAGAAAGAAAATAAGTGACAGGAGAAAAATGGATAGTGTTGACTTTGACCATGCCACCTTTGTATGACAGGACATTGGTATATGATATGCCTCTAGTCTATGACCACTCAAAAAGGCAAGTTGAAAAGGTAAGTACTTTGAAACGTTTCTTAAGAAGTTGTTTAAAAATAATGAAAGATGAGTCTTCCTTGAGTATGTTGTGTGGAATGATCGACCATTATGCACAAGAAAAAGAGATACATGTCGCACACCGAGCAATTAACTAGGTGCACTGCAAGAAAATAATGAATAGGGAGTTTCGACTCAATGCGCAGATAAGAAACTACGACATGGACAATATTATTTTGGACCTAGGTTCCGATGTGAATGTCATTCCGAAGAAGACCTGGGAAATGATGGGGAAGTCTAACTTGATTTGGTCACCCATCCAATTGAGATTAGAAAACTAGCATAAGATTGTTCCAATTGGAAGGTTGACAGGGGTAAGTATTAGTATTGATGGAATGCGCAACTTAGCATATTCTGAATTGATCGAGATAATGGATGGTAGTACCCATTATCATGTTCTACTAGGACTTGATTGGGCCTTTGATAATCAGACTATCATTTATCTGAAGAAGAGACAGATGATATTTGAAGTAGAAGACTTGAAGGTGACTACGTCGTTGGATCCCACTGAAGGAAGAAGGTATGTAGAACCAGTGAAGGGAAAATAACTTGATAACCTGTATAATAGTACCACGCGGATGGATGATTATGTGAACCCTAGAGTTGATGGTGTACTTAATTGGATAATTATCATCTCATGCACGTCAAACTCAGAAGAAGATTTGGATAATTGGTAGTAGATATTGCACGAAGTATCTATAAGAAAATGTGCTCGGTTTACCCGCACATTGTGATGGATTGGAACTTAGGTATGTGATCCTCCAAGGTATGATGGACTAACTAATATATCTTATTTTATAAGAGAATTTGAATTGCAAACATCAGATAAACAAATATTATTAGCTTTAGATGTTGCGTTGAAAGTGACCATGACAAGATGGTGGGCTAAACATAAGGAGGGAATAAGCAATTGACAACAGTGCAGAAGGCTCTTACAAGTTAGATTATGGACACAGAATGAATATGCTATGCAGAAGTATATTGGATTGCGCTACCCTACAAAACATATTTCCCAATACACAACAACATGGAGATCAATACCTAAGAGAGAATGGACACACTTGTTTGTACACACTCTGGACGCAATCCTGAAGAACTGGCAGAAAAACAACAGATTGGGAAGAGTTGACTATGAACTTCAAGGTAACTTTCATCTTTGAAAATGATGATCCTCTGATTGATTCAGCCTTGTAGGTCATCAATACCAATATGTTTTCATCAAAAGACTCGATGGGATGAGTACCCTTGTATAGTGCACCTAGATTTTCTACGACAGTTGAAGAGGTTTTGCAGTGTTATAATGTTGTTGAAGAAGATCAAGAAGAGGAAGACCCAAGAAATGTGCAAATACCAAAAAACTTAAGGATAGTGCGTAGTAGAGGGGTCATATCTTGAATCTGTTGTGTATGCAAATCCATTGAAAACAGGTAAAGTGAATATTGGAAGAGAAGATAAACCCATGTGTTGAGGGGGCCTCTTAAGCCTTAATAGTCATCACATATATGTTATTAGACATTAGACTACATGATAATATGTAAGAAAGCAAGAATATATGTAATAAGTGGATAAAGCTAACTAAATATCTAAACATATATCCGTAACTAGTGGTAAGTATATATGGGTAAGTATAAACCTATTGTATAAATAACCTTAAAGATGGAATACAAACTTGGAATGGAATTTCCTTAAAATCTCTCTTCTTGTTGGGTTAAGTGTGTTGGGTTAAGTGTGTGTTGTAGATATATTTCACAATGTAGCCTCCCTTGGATGTCTGCCTCAATTGCCTCTTGGATGTCCGCCTTAATTGCCTAGACTACAAAATTTTGGTTCCATTGTCGTGTGACTTGAATCTGGAGAAGATTTACGCTGATGAAGACTTGTATTTTCTTGAGGATGGAGAGATAATAAGCAATTGATGGTTGCTCGTGTACGCTGATTATTCGTGATATTGAAGATTCTCGAGAGGCTCGTGGATGTTCATGGATGATCGCAGAAAGTGGGTGTTGTGCTGCATGAAATATTGTTGATTTCTCATGAATGCTACTCAAGTATGTACACCCAAAGACAAGAAGAAAGTACGGAGATGATTTCCTATTAAAGTGTTCTAGATGCCCGTGGAAATGAAGAAAATTTTATGGAACGAGGAAAATTCTGCAAACGGAAATAATGATGACGACCAATTTCCCTAATCATATGATGATGACATGAAATCTCGGCTGGCGCTCCTCATGACTACAAAAATTGAAGAGACGACTAAATAAATTGATGGAGATCGACATCGTCGAAGGAGCCCACTGCATGCTTAACAAATTTTTAAGTGAAGTCAGAATATCTGTTGCTCATCGTTACATATCACAAAGATTTTTCCCTTGGAAACCCAAACCGGGAAAACCAACATCTTCTATATTCATCATATCATACATTGTTTACAATACAATATACATATAGGAGCCAACGAAATCCAAAACCCTAATCCAATGACCTAGATTAGTCAACAAACCTAATTCCTTAATCGGAAATAGAAAAGCATATGCGAAAAACCATGTGTCGAAAAACCACCCAAAAACAGACATGAAAACTGGTAAAAAATAATAATTTGGGGGCTCCCGGTCCCCTGCAAACCTCCCAAATAGGGGGGCTCTTCCCCCTTGTGACCCCCTAGGAAAGGGGGCACTCCGCCCCCCTCTCACCCCCTGTGCACCCAACGCAACATAGAGACTAGTTCTAGTTTTGCAAAGAATATAACACATACTCGACACAAATCCCTACATGACACGTACATATTGCATACAACTAGACCATGCGATGGATGGTTTCCCAAAACTGATTAAAAAGTGGCAATAAAAGAGGAATTTGAATGTACAGATGATAGCAACGTAGGAACATGAAGAAAAACCTAAGATAGCAATATTTATGTGTGGAGGAGCGAGAACTGGAGCTGATGCAATGGATCAAGGGAATAGGATCCACCAATGGGTCAGGAAAGTATCAGAACCTCTTCCATTGTTTGATCCTGGAAAATATAAAGAGACCTACAAGCAAGCAAGAAAAGAAGTGATAGGAGAAAAATGAATAGTGTTGACTTTGACCATGCCACCTTTGTATGACAGGACACTGGTATATGATATGCCTCTAGTCTATGACCACTCAGAAAGGCAAGTTGAAAAGGTAAGTACTTTGAAAAGTTTTTTAAGAAGTTGTTTAAAACTAATGAAAGATGAGTCTTCCTTGAGTATGTTGTGTGGAATGATTGACCATTATGCACAAGGAAAATAAATACATGTCGCACACCGAGCAGTTAACCAGGTGCACTGCAAGAAAATAACGAATAGGGAGTTTTGACTCAATGCACAGATAAGAAACTACGACATGGACAATATTATTTTGGACCTAGGTTCCAATGTGAATGTCATTCCTAAGAAGACCTAGGAAATGATGGGGAAGTCAAACTTGATTTGGTCACCCATTCAATTGAGATTAGAAAACTAGCATAAGAATGTTCTAATTGGAAGGCTGACATGGGTAAGTATTAGTATTGATGGAATGCCCAGCGTAGCATATTTTGAATTGATCGAAATAGTGGATGGTAGTACCCATTATGATGTGCTACTGGGACTTTATTGGGCCTTTGATAATCAGACTATCATTTATCTGAAGAAGAGACGGATGATATTTGAAGTAGAAGTCTTGAAGGTGACTACGTCGTTGGATCCCACTGAAGGAAGAAGATATGTAGAACCAGTGAAGAGAAAATAATTGGATAACCTGTATAATATGATCACGCGGATGGATGATTATGTGAACCCTACAATTGATGGTGTACTTAATTGGATAATGATCATCTCATGCACGTCAGACTCATAAGAAGCTTTGGATAATTGGTAGTAGATATTGCATGAAGTATCTACAAGAAAATGTGCTCAGATTACCTGCACGTTGTGATGGATTGGAACTTAGGTATGTGATCCTCCAAGGTATGATGGAATAACTAATGTCACTTATTTTATAAGAGAATTTGAATTGCAAACATCAGATAAACAAATATTATTAGCTTTAGATGTTGCATTGAAAGTGACCCTAACAAGATGGTGGGCTGAACATAAGGATGGAATAAGAGATTGGCAACAATGCAGAAGGCTCTTACAAGTTAGATTCTAGACAAAGAATGAATATGCTATGCAGAAGTATATTGGATTGAGCTACCCTACAGAACATATTTCCCAATACACAACAACATGGAGATCAATACCTAAGAGAGAATGGGCACACTTGTTTGTACACACTCTAGATGCAATCCCGAAGAACTGGCAGAAAAACAACAGATTGGGAAGAGTTGACTAGGAACTTCAAGGTAACTTTCAGCTTTGAAAATGATGATCCTCTGATTGATTCAGCATTGCAGGTCATCAAGACCAATATTTTTTCATCAAAAGACTCGATGGGATCAGTACCCTTGTATAGTGCACCTAGATTTTCTATGACAGTTGAAGAGGTTTTGCAGTGTTATAATGTTGTTGAAGAAGACCAAGAAGAGGAAGACCCAAGAAATGTGCAAATACCAAAAAACTTAAGGAGAGTGCGTAGTAGAGGGGCAATATCTTGAATTTGTTGTGTATACAAATCCATTGAAAACAGGGAAAGTGAATATTGGAAGAGAAGATAATCCCATGTGTTGAGGGGGCCTCTTAGGCCCTAATAGTCATCACATATATGTTATTAGACATTAGACTACATAATAATATGTAAGAAAGAAAGAATATATGTAATAAGTGGATAAAGCTAAGTAAATATCTAAACATATATCCATAACTAGTGGTAAGTATATATGGGTAAGTATAAACCTATTGTATAAATAACCTTAAAGATGGAATACAAACTTGGAATGGAATTACTTCCTTAAAATCTCTCTTCTTGTTGGGTTAAGTGTGTTGGGTTAAGTGTGTGTTGTAGATATATTTCACAATGTAGTTTCCCTTGGATGTCTACCTCAATTACCTCTTGGATGTCTGCCTTAATTGCCTAGACTACAAAATTTTGGTTCCATTGTCGTTTAGTAAGCCCTGATTGAATCAGGCCTACATAGGTCAATATGTGATCATGTAGCATGTATCATTGGTTTCGAGCAGCATGAATCGTTGGCCATGATACATCAAAACTATATGCAAACTTTGTTCCTCATGTTTAGTAAGCCCTGATTGAATCAGGCCTACATAGGCCAGTATGTGATCATGTAGCATGTATCCTTGGTTTTGAGCAGCATGAAGCGCTGGCCATGATACATCACAACTATCCCTGGTTTCGAGCAGCTTGAGGCGCTGGCCAGAAGGAATGTGGTATAAAGTCCACTTTGGTGAAGGAATGTGTTATAAAGTCCACTTTGGTAGAGGAATGTGGTATGAAGTCCACTTGGTAGATACAAGGGTGTCTACTCGTATGCTACGAAGAATTTGAATCTTCGATTAACAGGGGAAATGTGAGATATTAATCTCAGAGTCAAGACCAAGTTTTGTTTAAGGGGGAGTGTGAAGTCAATTGCATTTTTCATTGGATGCTGGTGATAGGCAAAATTGTATTGGTGATAGTGATAGTTTTTCCCGGATGTAATTAAGGGGGAGTGTTAAGAGAAATACCTAATTACATCCTTAACTAGTTACTTAGATAATTTACTTGGTAACGTCTTATAACCATATTGTGTAACACATATTGTGTAACAGAACATGTTCATATTAATAGAATACACATCAATAGTGTAGTGTGTTGCATCTATTCTGTCTCTGCTTAATCTTTTCACCAACTGCATGCTTAACAAATTTTTAAGTGAAGTCACAATATCTGTTGTTCATCGTTACATATCATCTATTCGGATATTAACTTCAGCATGTGGCTTTCCTCCTTTGAAGATCAGGGTCGACCCCAACAATTTACAATCATGATTGCGGATGTCGACTGAAGTAAAGACTCCGTGAGTAGTCTGCACCGTGAAGAAATTGACTAACCTATATCTATTGAGAACGAAGAAGAAAGAGATGTCGACCAACATGGAAGACGACTACGGTGTGTGTTTTGTAAACGGTTATGGGCTCGTTGTGTTGAATTTTCAGTACTGAAATGTGGGTCGACCAGGTCGACTTGGTTGACTGGTCGACCATATCTACCCGCGACTACCCCATAGCTAGTCGACTGGTCAGAAATCAACACTGTTAGATGATACTAATGAGATTGAGGAAGGATCCCAACCCACGTCATTTATAATCCTTGTAGGAAATGAGAATGATTGGGAACCTTGCTTATTTGTCCTATGAATCAACAACTGGCCCTTGTAACGAAAATCACTCTTCTCAAAAAGTGCGACGAAGGAATACCAAGTGAGCATATTTCTCTCGACCTGTGTCTGTTGGTAGAGTCGACGAGAAATACACTTGTCAACTAGAGGGTTCGAGGGCATTGACGTTATCAATACAATCCTATGAATTCCTACAACGCCGCTGTATTCTTGCTCTTGCAGCATGGGATTCAGTCTACCTTAGCGGTGGCCCTTACTAGCAAGTGCAATTGGGAAGAACACGGTTGTGACTTGTTGTTTATCGAGTCCTCATAGTGGTTCTGAATTTAATTAAGCTGAAAGGTCTATATATATTAAAAATTGTCAAAATTATATTTAATAGGTTTTTAATGTTTAATTAGTTTTGTATGGACAAGAGTTTTGTAGAGTTTTGTATGAACAAGATGATGAAATATTTTTAATGCTAATTCTATAAAAAAAAAATCGTCTCCTACTAAATCGAATTCCTCACAAATTGTAAATCTCTCCATTTTTATCTTGGATTTCCCGTGTTACATATAATGTGTGTCGATCATGAAGATTTTGTACTATAACCCTATTGCAGAAAGGGAAAAATTCGCCAGGTGCCCGATCCACCGTAAAAGGCCACAAAATTTTGGGATAAAGCTGACTTGCATGCATTTTTTTATGTGCGGCGAAATCGACTGGACTCGACTTGAGCCACTTGTAGACTGATCGACATACTAGTAGTGTTTTCTAAAGTCGATTGTGAGAAAATTCGACTGAAAACAATGTGTCCAAGCTTGAATCTAAATCCAGTCGATGTGTATAAAGAGTCCATTTTGGTTTAAAATAGGTTTTGTACGTCAACTTTGATGCCAAGTTAATTGATGTCTGAGAAATCCAGTAACGTGGTATTTGGTCGACCTAGTCGACTTGGGAAACTATTCGACCTGATCAACTAGGGTTTCATGTTCATGTGTTGTGTTGAGGGTTTTGAATCCCTTATTGATTGGTGCGATCTATATGTTTCCTCGTCGGTCATGTTGGTGGATTCGAATAGTCAATTCATTTTGTGGTTCGAGAATAGTGTTTTGTTCATATTTTTTTTTTTTAGTGGTTGGAGAATAGTGAGTGTCTCTCAAAGGAGCAAAGTAGGGCATCGATAATGAAGAGAAGGTTGGGCAAAGCAGTTAAAGGCATCCAAGAGAGACATATTTTCACATACATACACATATGGAGAGTTGAAAAGAAAAGATGATGACAAAAGAACGATTGATTTGATTGAACCCCCTGGTATAAAAGTTGCAGAATAATTCTTGGATTGTGACGTCAGACGCTGAAAAGAAGAGAAATGGTAGGTTGGCCAAGGTATGGAGCTCCACTGTAGTGGGTTGTGCAGGTAGTGCAACAATAGGATCAAGAGGACCATTGTTGAATGTGAGAAAAGAGTTGTGAGACTCACTGACTACACATGGATTTACCAGATTGAAGATGAAGGATGGAGAGTAGAAGGTCATCAATGTTGGTTGTGGAGCCTGATTATCTTCCTGATTCATAGGTCTTTGCTTTCAGCCCTGTTTATACCCCATGAAGTATTTACACCCGAGAAGTATGTACACTCTTCCATGCGGGGGAGTGCAGAGAGGGGGTACCCCCTCTGCGGGGTCCAGGGGGGTTATCCCCCCGGCTGGGGGGTCTAGGGGAAAGTGGGCCCACAACGGGGGTTCGGGGGTAGCATCCCCCGATGGGGGTTCAGGGGTGAAACCCTTGAAGGAAAAATTGCCTTGTAAATGTATATTGTAATTTTATTGTAAATCTCGATCGTTCATTATAAGGTCCCAGATCTAACGGTAGAGATTATGTTAGGGTTTTTTGCCCTAGAAGGCAACCCTCTTTTATGAGGGAAATGCATTGCAGCTATGGTTGATGGTGAGTATTGTATTCTAAAATAGGAGACTGTGAGAGAAAGAAGAGGAAGTTACAGCGGGTTTGTTGTAGGTTGTATCCCTTCATATGCTAGATAATAATAAAGGAAGGACTTGGCAATTTCTCTGGTGGATGTAGCCCACACTTGGTGAACCACGTAAATCTGTGTCTCTATTGTATTGTGTATCTTCTGTGTTTTTTTTCCGCATTTGTTTTATTTTATTGCTCCACGGTCCTGTTTTTCTAACAACTGGTATCAGAGCGAAAGGTAACTCGTAGAAAAAGAGGGTTCCTGGTTCGAGTGGGAGCAATGTCGGAAGATGGAAAGTTTAGGGTCGAGAAATATAATGGCCAAAACTATCAGTTATGGAAGATGAAGATGGAAGATTATTTATATCATAAGGATCTATTCCTACCATTGGGTGGAGTAGCAAAGAAGTCGATGGCCATGAAGTACAAAAAATGGGAGATTCTTGACAGAAAGGCTCTAGGAACGATATGGCTGAGCCTGGCAGCGTCGGTGGCTTTCAATATTTCCAAAGAAAAGACAACGAAGGGTTTGATGGACGCATTGGCCAAATTGTATGAAAAACCCTCGGCATCTAATAAGGTATTTCTAATGAAGAGATTATTTAATATGAAGATGTCAGAAGGTGGGTCTGTTGTAGATCATTTAAATGAATTTAATACGGTTAATGATCAACTAAGTTATGTAAAAGTGGACTTTGATGATGAGGTCAGGGCTCTTCTAATCTTGTGCTCATTGCCAAAAAGCTGGAACAGCTTGGTCATGGTTGTAAGTAACTCTATCTCTGGTTCAAATACTTTAAAATTTGATGATGTTGTTGGTGTTATCCTTAGTGAGGAAATGTGACGGAAAAGCACAGGTGAGACATC